>JAANSN010000028.1:0-127819 GCA_036850665.1 Dicranocentrus wangi | reverse complement strand
TGCATCTGATTAGCACCGCATAGGATACACCAGATACATGATACATACATACCTATATGCATGTGGGGATAGAGAAAGGTATTGTACACAAGCCGAAATACTTAATATTTTGGCTGTATAAAAAATGTGTACAGTACAGTATCTTGTTGTGGTACTCATCCCTCATCCCACCACCTTCACCGTGGACATATGAGAGACTCGTTAATGCGATGAAATTGTTAGGTCGTGCAGACTGAATTAGCGGATAAAAAAGGCACATAATATATCTCTCTTTACTCTAACCCTCCCCACAAGCCAAAAGGAGATGGGACGGTGATTTTTTTTCCGTTCCCCCATTCGTGAAGATGATAATGATAATGATCGTGAGTGAAATGAGATGATGAGACTTGGATTAAGTTGGCCGAGAGGTAAAACCCTAAAACAATGTGAAATGAAAGGACTTCCTAAATGCAATTTGTTTAGAGGGATGCTTGGGCTTGTTGTACCTGACTGACTGAGAAAATATATCGAGTACCGCCAGCCAAACCAATAGATCCAGAGAGAACAAATCGCTTTGAGATCCGCCTGCCTGATTTAGAATTCACAAAAAAGCAATATGTTTAACGAGGAGAGTCCCTCCGATCCGGTCTGGATCAGGATCATCATCATATTGCTCAAGTATATATAATAACTAATCATTTTGTGTGATTACAAGTTCAGCTGAGAGAGAGAGAGAGAAAAAAAGTTAAAGAGGCTCCTCTTCTTGTTTTCCATTTGATACTACACTTTGGGTAATACAATATCCAATAATTTTATGCCTCAAAACGGGATTGAATAGCAAGCAGGCAGCCTCAATAACTAGCTCAACTTTTTTTATCGGTATTTTATGCAGAATGAGAAGTTGGGAATTATGCAACTTTCAGAGTTTTTCTGGGGGAGGATGGTCTACGCTGGATAGGTGTTTCGGGTCGTGATGTGATTTTTCTTATTTTGAATTAAATAGAATGCACATTTTTCTCTCTTTTCGTTGATCACGGCCACATGGGCAGCCCTGGTTGTCATAAAAAAGCACAATAGAAAGAACAAAAACCCCTTCACACTGACCGGCAGGCAGGCAGGTAGGTCATTGGTCAAGGGGATATTATGTGTGTTTAAGTAGACGGTGTACAAACGTTAAAAATCTGCATGCACCAAGCCCAAGCCATTTTCACAAAGAAAATGATGCCACTTGATGAGTTCATGAAGTAGACAGTTGACTGCTGATGGATTTGGCTAATACCGACCATTCATTCATCAACATTCTCCAATTTATACATACATATTGAGAAACAACGTCTTCTTGAGCAACAAGCTCCTGTTGTTCTTGTACCACTTCTCCTCTCCTCCTTCAAAAAGCAACAATTTTTTTTCTGCCGTTTCTCAGCCCATTACATCATTATTCCAAAAGTTGAGTAGGTGCTCGCGCAGTCGGTTTGGTTGGATGTGGATGGATGTACAAGCAGTGCAGTGGTTCAATTCAAAAAAAATATATATCGGTTTCTCATTGAGTTGTTTCCTCGGAGCACTTATCCCACATGAAATGGTGAGCCGTGAGCCATGTTACGAGATAGAAAATCGAAGGGATGATGATGAAAATGGGCATTTTGAGTACACAAGTTGTAGAGCCGAGCGAGTGTGTGTAAAAACTATACATAAGCCCAAGCAACCAACCTCTTCACTTGCTCCATTGTAATTATGTGCAATAATGCAAATAGTATAATCGTCTTTTAAAAAGGTAATAAGCGGATTGTGAGCAGTTTTGTAGGGACGACTACAAGGAGGAGAGAGAAAAAAAGTTGCTTTTTCATTCAGGAAAAAAAAACAACAAGGCAGTGCATAGTATATAGATATAGAATACACACACACTCACAGCGCGTACGTGTGTCTTACGGGCAAAGCCAGTTTTGAGTTGCACTGTTGTTTGCTCCGCGAGTAGGTATATGCAAAAAGTGTAATATTATGTGTGTACACACTCGATTACAATTACGATAATATTCAAGCAAACAGCAGTAATAATAATAATCTCTTTTGCAACAAGATCTCTGCATATTTATCTGAGGAAACAGGAAAGTAATGCACATGCCATCCTTATATACACTCCACCACTCCACTCCGTCCGTATTCCTTACTAGGTGACTACTACCTACCTATATATTGCCTTTCTTTTTTGGGGCTTTCGCTTGTGGATTTTTTTTCAGCTCTTATCAAAGCACTGGCTGTGTAGCCACCCCGCCTTCCCATTTTTATATCATAGTAATCGTCCTCAACCGGGGATATTTATCGGACTCTCGGATCACTCCACTTAAATTATTACGATGCGAAAAAATACGGGATGAATAGAATATTTACATTTTTATTCTAGTGTCCTCGTGGCTGTCCCACAGGCCCAATAGCGAAAATCCGAGAGCCACACACAGAGTTTCCCTTCTCCTCATCATATATATTGGAATTGAGAGAGCCCTTTAAAATATTCACAGAGTTGGTCCTTACAAGACCCTTCCTTCATGGTGGTCGTGTGTGTGTGCGCGACGCTGAAAGTTTTGAAAAAAAGTCATTTCGACGACCAGAGCGGGAAGAGAGAAATAGTATTCAGAGGAAATTCGTATAATTTGTTGGTAATTGTCATGATAATAATAATAATATTAGTCCCATGATGGAAATTGGATTTGGCCTCGAGAAAATAAAAAATCCACTCGGGTCTACGTCTGCTGGTGCATATACATCATGATTGCAACCATTAAGAGGAAAATGTTGCAAAGGGAATTTACATTGGCAAAACTATTATAAATGTATTTCCTCCATTCCCGTTTTTTCTTCTCTTTCAAACTCTTTTAATGACTCGGAATATAAAAAAATGCTCAGAGAAAAAGGATCCGGCTCTCAAACTTATTTGCATAGCGTGCTCAGATTTTTTTCGTCTTCCGCGTTGACAAACTGAAATACGGTCAACTTGCTGGGGAAGCGTATGCATGCGCCTATCGAAAAAGTAATTTTGGATAGAGAAAAAAAGCAGTATATTTCCGCATGATATATTGTAGCACTCTCCAGTATTTTTCCTTGTTTGTGGTCCTCATCTTCCTGTGCTTCTTCCACCCTGGGTCCCTCCCGCCCGCACCTTAAACCAAGAAAACGTCGTCTCGGAAAAAATATATACATTTTTATGTCGTTAAATGTGCTCTCTTGTAATTTTTTTGGACCTAAAGCCCAACTCTCTGGAACTGGACAAAAAAAGAATGGAATGTAGAGAGCAAGTCCCCTGGAAAATAATGGAATGGCCTTTTTGCGTGTTTTATTATGGCAAGTGAGGAGAAAGTCGAAAACTGATTTATGACTCTTCTTCATCATTTCACCCGCGCGCCGTGGTGTACGTAAGGGGAAAAAATGAATGGAGGGAAGAAAAAATTGTGTTTTTTCCTCGCGTCCATTTAATTCAAAACTGAATTAAACTGAGCTCGCCATGCTTTTCGGGTTTTCTTCCGAGGAATTTCACAAACATTTTTTGTCGGTGTCCACCACATTCACTCTCTCTACAAGTGTGACCAAGAGCAGAATGTTTATGATGGCCTTCAGCATATAAAACGTAAAGTCTGTTTCGGAAAAAGCTGGAAAATAGTCACGCACGCGAGTTTCTCATCACGTCACCTACTCTCTCTCGTCGTGGTGGACAATGGTGGTATGGCTAGCGCTGGCCAAACCCGGGGACACGGGTTCATGTGTCCAGTAGTATGCATCTGGAAAAGGAGGAAGGAGGACTAATTCGAGAAAATATATTTTTTTTCCTCTGAAGAGAAAAAAAAATGTACACGGGCAGAGTTGTAAAACGGGTTCAGGTTATGTCATTGTTACGTGTGCAGGCCGTGTTCCCCTCTGGAGATGCAAAAAGTTTCAGAGTTTCATGGAACTAGATTTCCTCGAGGAATATACGATTTTTTTCATCTTGGGTGAAAAACCCGAGATTTTTTTTGTGTATAATAAACCCGGGCAATAACAATGAGAAGAGGGGACACAATCCGCATTTGGAACGAGTAGTTTGTGTTGTTGTCCGAAACACAAAGGATTTTTTTATAGCACTTAAACTCAAACTGACTTCCTCCGTCCTAATTTTTTTCTTCTGGAGGTGATAATAATCAGAGACGTAATCCCAAATCCCAGTCTGGAAGAATAACAAACGTCTTTTGTTTTTGTCAAGGAGGGAAAAAGTCAGAAAAGTTAATCGAGATGAATTGGTTTCTTTCGTTATGTATACACTTGCGGGTATGCAGTCAGTCAGCAGAAATATACAACTGCTGGCTGTGGCAACAAGGGGCACTGTGAGAAAAGGAATATTAGAGTCAAAAGGGAAAATAGTGAGTCTGAGGGCAAGGCAAGCTAATATTATTGCGCAGGCAGACAGAGTGAATGTTAATGAAATTGATGGGGCGTAGGAAAGCTTTGGAACTTTTTTCCCCTGTGGGAACGTGGAGCAGCAGCAGCGGTACGTATTTATCAAGAAACTGTGAAAAAACAGAGTGTGGTGGTGGTGGTGTATTCCTCTACGCTTTTGTGGTTTTCTTAAAGACGTTTAGGGAACGCGTGCTGTAAGCCCGAAGGGGCAAAGAAGGGGAAGACAGCACCCCAAAATGTAAAGCTAATGCTCATTTACACCCGGCATGTTTATGCATTCTGACATGATTAGCAATTTTGATCATGTGGTCCTTCGACACGATGTATAATAATAAAGCTGATATGATTTGATTTCATTTTATTGTTAGCAAATCACTTTGCTCATCTACGAAACAACAATGGCTCTGGCGCGCGTAATGTATTGCACATGAATGGAAAGTGGAGATAAGAGCCATTTGAGATGATCAATAAAAAATATATGGTTTGAGAGAGGAGTACCTCTAAGGCACATATTTTTGTTCTCCTCAATTTGATTTCGTTTGACGGATGGTGATCAAACCGGATAAGGTATCACTCCGTCGTCTCCGCTTGCTGCTGCTGCTCGTTGAGGGATACTTACAAGATACAATATTTGCTTGGATGAAAAAAAATGTGGTGGTGATGGTGGTGGTGCTGGTGCGGTGGTAGTGTTTTTATCAGCTGTCTATTTATTGCCACATGAATTGTTCCCTTTTTGTTCTTGTCTGCTCATCAGCATCATCATCCTTTTGCATAATCATGGGATTCATCGTTGCATAAAAAAAATTGACTTGGATCGGGGCATCTTATCTGGCGAGCTGAATCGCGTAAAAAGGTGTACGATTGGGGGGTTTTCAAAGCATTTTGTTTGACGGTATCAGAGGAAATCACTTCTTCGTGAACGTCTTTTTATTAGATTGATAAATGAGGAGAATTTTGAGGGAAGAGGTATGATGGTATATGTGTGATGATTTGCTTGGTTTCTGGTGTGATCCTGAAATGTAAATGCATGTATTTTGGATCAATATGAGCTTGTGGCTTACAAACCGAGTTCAAAAGTTTTAATTTCTCAGGTGGAAGCATAATTGCGCTCCGATTAGTCCAAATCCAAATATTCCAATTCGTATGCTATGATGCACAAAACAAGAACAAGGGATCGATGGATGGAAGAAAGTGGTGATACTGATGATAAGCTAGCTGGATTTTGATTTTGATATCCCAAATTCCACCGACTCGGAATAGACTCGAGAAAAAAAAATACCAAACTCATCTTTTCCAATTACGGATCATTCACAGCTCGTGCTTATTGTTTAAACTTTTTTTTTTAGCAAAAACGTATCCGCTGTATAGGGGATACGCGGGATACGGATAAAAATGGAGGTGAGTGAGTGGAGGGTAGAAAAATGAACGTCAATCAGTGTTGAACTCAGTGGGGATTCTGATATGAAGTGGTTGATGATTATGCACGTTCCTATTGTTGAGGGAGAGGTATGTAGAGGTGCCTACTTAAGAGAAAAAGGAAGCCTCAAGTGACTCAAGGAATAAACTGAGCAATAACTAATTTCCCTGGTTAATTAGTTGGGATCGTCCTTCTCCATCGCATCGTGAAGGATGGGTCGAAGTCGAAACAAGGTTTTTTTTTGTAATCGATAAAAAACGCATTACACAGGATACCTTATGAGAGGAGCAGCAACATTGTTGCAGTTTCATTGTTTGGTGGACTCGTGCCTCGAATTTTTTACGTGGAGGTATAAAACCAAAGCCCAACGTTTGGGAAATGTGATGGTGGTGGTTCTGTTGTCGTGATGAAAACTTTGAAAAATTCCATAATATTCTCGGACTGGAAATGATTAGCTGAAAAAATTCACGATCATCCTCCTCTCAATTTACTACTGACACGAAAAGTATGTCAGGAATGGAGGAATTCTGAGCATCTTCCAAACAATTCGATCAAACTGAAAATATGCCGATACAATAGGGATATTTTTGAATAGGGTTAAAAAATGCAAGAGTCGTCATCTGCTGCACGAATTCCAACACTACAATAATAGGATAAACATTTTTGTGTCATAATATTTTTGGGGGAAATGATTGACACACTACAGACTCAAAAGTCTCAAAGGATGTTAATCACATCGTGCGAGTTAAAAACTAACAACAGATTGACTTCAGGACTGCACCTACCTTCAGTTTCACGGTTAGGAAAAAAAAGTGACAGTTGAGGAATGACAAAAGGGAAGGTGTACGTACAATCCAAAAAGCTGTAATGTGTCAATATGATGTGGTGAGCCACAATGAGAAAATGGGATGATGACAGTTGTGTATTTCAAGCAGTTAACGAAAATGAGCAGGTTAAAGTTTTTTCTTCACTAGGATAAACTTGCAATACCTCAATTTTTTCTAATAGGTCCATTGTAAAAAAAATTGTAAAGAAGTTGGTTTTTTTTTCGAGAAAGGTGCCAATTGCCAAGGAGGAGAGGGTGGGCTTGTCCAACCAATAAATAAAGTAATAATAGTCATTTTCAGTCAAATTCAGTTCCCACATAATGGGTGACACTGAATGGGAGAAGAAAAGGTGAAAATTATTTTGAATAGGTAACAAAACAGTGGCAGTTGTGGTATGTCATTAAAATGGTAAATAGGGTGTAATAAAAGAAAATCCATTGATATTTTCGACTCATTTACAATTTACGAAACAACAAATCACTTTACGGCTTCCTCCAGGTTTTATCCGAACAATGGAAACTGGAGAGAGAGAGAGAGAGAGAGACTATTGAATGAAAGGAGGCTTTTGTGACAGCAGCACTCCTTGCTTTTCTACGACCAAAGTCAATAACACGTAATGATAATGTGGAGGGTTTTTCTCTTTAAATTTTCTGTTGATTGACTAGTGACACAAAGTGTCCGTCGCGCATCTTTTATGGCCCGTTCCTTTGTTCAAGTGTCCACCTACACCGTCATCATTTTTTTTTCACAAAGAAAATAATGCTGGTGCGTAGAAGAAACGCAAAGTTGGTTTTCAAGAGGACTGCCTCGCCTCCTTCAAAAAATTCTGTTGTGTGTGTCGAGTAGTAGTAGTAGTAGTCGAGTCATTGGCATTCCAAACTGAAATATACGGTGTGTTTGGCCTGTTCATCATTTGTGTGAGATGATGATGAAACAATCAAGTCATCTTTTCTCCCATGTTGACAGACGAGAAAAGGTGAACAGAAGCGAAGAAGTTGGATATGTACATCAATTTTTTTCCTTCTTTTATTGGCACATTTAATACAGGTTAACTCCCCATCCTATTGTGGATCAAAAAAGCTAAAATGTCGAGTACGGCATGAAGAATGTAGAGAAAACCACACCCAGAAATTTACAGAGATGTCAGCATAATAAAATGTTATAAAAGTATTTTATTGGAACTACCTCTTTTACGAGTTTTAGAACATGCTCTAAATCGCCAAGCATACAAATCACTTTACTTTTCATCTATCGAATCGAAATCCACCAGGATTGTGTACCTGTATCAATACCTCTGTATACGGGGCTCTAATATACCTAAAAATCTAACGGCTTTTAAAAATTAATTTTTTCTTCTAAACCTGGGAATTATGGTATTTCACCAAAAACAGAAGTATTGTGACGCGCATGTGCTCTGTCTGAGAAACCAGGTAGCATAATTCCATTACACAATTCCCTACATCCCGTTTTTATCAAAGTACAAGAATCCTCAGATAGCAACTTTGTTTTTCTACAATTTTTCCTATCTCATTCCCCCGATGAACTTGTGTGTTATGTAAAAGAAAAACTTGAAGAAGCAGTGTTGTTGCTATCTCCCTCCCCGTCCGTATTCCCTTTGTGCAGCTAATGTCTACCTTTATTGTGGTGTACCTGATTAAAACTTTTCTGGTGTTCAGCAAGCGTGTTACTACTCCACTCGCCTCTATCTATCTAGTAGCAAACTCAACATTTTTACACCATATCTTAATCTACAGCAAGGCGACTTGACAGCAGGAGTGATACGAATATCTGGGAAAAGAGATGCACTCTCTCTCTACATGTGCATCTTTTTTTTATTAGGTACCTCCGCACACTGACTATGTAGTTCCCACAAAAAAAATTGTTAAACGGGAGTAGGAGCAAATGGAATTTCCTAGTTTTTTTTAAACAATGCTGTTTTTGCTCTTCTTTTGAGCGTTTTCCACCACCGCTTCAGTCAGATTTTGTAAAAAGACCTTGTCTTTAGGATAAGGGACTGCTGTTGTGAGCTATAAGATATTTATCATATCAAACGATGTCCAATATATCCATTGCTTCCTTCCGTCAACCGATATTCCCACTTTGGACGGGACTTTATATATTGTGTGACAAAACGCGAAACAATGAATCTTCAAGCAGAAGCTTAACATGTTTTTGTTTTCTCAAGTGGGCTTTTCAAGACGGAAAGCTGTTCAAGCGAATATAATACTGTTGATGTTAAGGTCGCCGCGGCGGAGAGTGTACCGCACACAGGCAGTCATGCTCTAGCTATTGTTGCAGTTTTTTTTCTTCTTCTTCTCTCCAATCTAATTCCTTTTGTTTTGTGAATGCGCGTGTGTCCGAAAGAAAAACAGCAGAGAATGGGGTCTTTCTTGTTGAGCCTATTTTCCAGGCTTCCAGCAATGAAACCAATTTTCTAGAAAACAACTGTTTATGTGAATCCTGTTTTCAATTCCCAGCTTTACGCTAAAAGCTACTGGGAAAGAAGTAATGCAAATGGGGGTTTGGTTTGGTTCTTGCAAAAAAAGAAAAAGATTTTTCCCCATTTTTATGGATGGACACTTCCAAAATACAGGATTCAAAGTGTAATACCCGATCAAGACCGAAAGAGAAAAAAGTGGATTTTTTATGGAGTGGCCTTAAATATCAAACGGGCCAAATCTTCCGTGTGACAGATTCAACGAGGTGGAACTTGCTCGGAATCTCCACCCGGCCACTGGATTCTTCTAAGAGGAAACTGTTATATTTTCAATTTTCTTGGGATTGTTTTTCCTATTTGAAGTTTTCTATTTTCCGGGGTTTTAAAAGTTGCACAAAACTTGGTGCTCCACACTTCCAACGTGAAACGTTTTGGGTTTTTAGGGAGGGAGGGTGGAGGAGGTCAAACTGAACCAACTCTCTAGTTAAATAGCTCATTGACCCATCCAAGCTGTATAATTTACCCACATTTGAAAGTAGTAGTAGGAGATGGGTGATGGGATGGGAGAGAGCGCAGGCAGAGTAAAAAGTATATAATCTCCAGGCTCATTTCCCAAAAAAATAAAGCAGCTCGGGGTAATTGCCTTTGTCACTTTGTGAATTACGTGGGGTGCTCCCACCAGAAAAGAGCCTTTTTATATGGTTATACGTACGTACCCGGACAGTCAACGAGGACTGACTAGCCTTTTTCCTAAATATACTGCTGGACGTGGATGATAACGCGATTTCTATTCTTTTGTCACGGTCAAATGAACTTTGATTTAACGAGGAAGGGGGAAAAGCTGGAGAATTGGGGATAGACTACGAGCAGTACACCAAGACCAGCTCCAACATCATATACACACATTCTCCCCTATTACCATTTACATGAATATTGGTGGTGGGGGATGAGAAGAAAAAACGGATCAGTTACATAACGCCCAAAGATCACGACGACTACGAGAGTATATTTTGTAAAGGATCGAGCCAACTTAGGGTAGGGTGGAATGAAAATCACAGAGTCAAGCTCCAGATTCGTATTGGGACGCAGTCACGGAGAAATTCTCATATCAACGGGCACACGTACATGCACATGCTCTCCCGTATGCATGACCATAATCTCATCTTTTGAATGGGAACTCGTGTGTCTTGAAAAAAAATATCGTAAAAAAATGGTTCGCTAGAGCGAGAGAGCGAGTGGCAAACGGCATACCCTGCAAAAAAATAAAAATATGGGGTTGGGGCGGGATGAGATTTTTTTGCTGGGAAAAAATGGCAATAATACTGACTACGGATAGGTATTATGCAAACAGGAAATTGATTTCTGCACTTGTCCACCTCCCCAACGAAAAAGGTAATTTATGCAATTCCAGGAGAATATAATAATAATAAGGCGTCGGAGGAGCAGGGACGGTAAATCCGAAAAAGAGTCCAATTAGTCAGCATCCCCATCGCGCATATGTTGTTGATACTTGCTCTGCAACATTCTGACTAGCATACGTATATAGTTTATTACATGTAAGAAGAATTTGAAACTTGCAGAAAAATATATGAGCTAAAGCCACATACATAGTGGGATCGAAACCGACCGACGGGCAGACACTGTTTTTGTGTGAATCTGAAAGAAAAACAACAGGATAACGAGCAAAACCACATTATGAAGTAGACGCAAAGAGCTTATTTTAATGAGATGACGGCAACATTTCGAGCCAAGAGGGTGCACTTCCGCTCAAAATGTGAATGGTGATGATGAACAAAGTTAAAAAAAAGGTGAGCTATAGGGAGCTGCTTTGGTGTGCCACAACTCATGTTTTTCCTCTTCTTCTCCTCCGTATTTACCTTCCATTAACTCGGTGCGTAACTAAAAGCCAGTAAAACTTGCGCGTGTGATTACCTCACCAAAGACAATGAAAATATAGGTACGGATACGGTGAGTAGTTTGTGAGTCAAGTGGAGATGAAAAAATAGACATTTTAAAACATACCTGTTCTTCTTTCTTTGGATGTCTGATGGGCATCGTCATGATATCTGGCATTAATAGGATTATATTTCATTTTTTATGTGAGCAATAAGCTAGCCCACACGGACGGACGGACGGACGGGGAGCATAGACAGAGGACTGTGGACTGAACATCATCAGCGGAATGTCCTTTTTGCGAAATATAGTGCAATGTTTGTTTTTCCCTATTGTTTGTGTGCCACACACCACGACTCTGTTTGCCGATACAAAGTGTGTTTGAATGCATAATAGAGAAAACAAGGAAAAAAATTAATTTAATGACAAATCGACTCATCCACTCTATAAAAGCTAAGTGGATCCGCTCTTTGTTTTAGAAAATAAATATCTAGCTCACCCTTTACAATAGAGAAAAAAATGGAGATAATCAAAATGTAAAATCGTTTTTATGCTGCTCCCACGCACGCGCGACATAGACTTGTTAGATGTTATATGGGCGGAGGATATACATTTTATTTTCCAAAGGTGCCAAACTCGCCAATAAAAACAAAACACACCGGCATGCGGCATTATCATTATTATTATTTTGTCCATTCTAAAACATTTTTATTTTTGACGATATATATGGTTCACTTAGTCCGTAAATATCTAAAAACATGTACACTTTACAGTTCTCACCTGAAAACTCAAATATCAATAGTGGATATTTAGGATGTATATTTTACACCTTGTAATATACATATTATCTTAGATTAGCCGTATATAATAATTGTAATGGTATACATGTACACTTTTACATAGCTATATATTTTTTTATCGAAATAACAAATCCAACTATAAGATACACACTTTTTTGTTCTACAGGAAAAAAGGGAAAATTCCTTATTACATTATTTTACACATAATTTTTTTATGTTATCCTACATCATCAGTTTTTTTTTCTTGTAAATGTACACTTTTCACAGAAGAAAGAAAGTACCGTTGTTGTATCTTGTTGTATATTGTACATGCTTAATATTCCGATAAAAAAATGCAACTCGGATACGATACCCATCATCATCGTTCGTACCCTCAGCGCATAATACGCAAGTAATTTTACAGAAAAAGATTATATACTGCCGTTTACACATTTAAATTACATGTAACATACCCCACCAAAGAGAACTTTGGTTTTGCTAAAAAAAAAGTCATTCAGAATTGAAAAACCGGATATCGTCCATCTTATTAAGAATATATATGTATGTTATGAGTGTTGTTAGCATTGGCGGAAAGTTGTGCAACTGTATAATTCAATTTGAAATAAATAATTCTTGAGAAGAGGAGCAGAGCGGAGTGTGTCGTAGGTAGGTAAAAAAATCATTATCTCATCGTTCCATTCCATTTTGGTAATTAAGGTTTTTCTCGTGTTTCGAAGCAGTTGGCCGGCGCTGCCTGTGACAGTTCCCCATTGAAATAGGAATAACATAATTTATTCAGGAGAGGAAAAGAGGAGTCAAGTTTTCTCGAAAATAATGGATACCTTGAGAATAGATATACGCTTTCCGCTAAAATCCTTAATTACTAAAAGGTGTAGAAATGTTGTTTATTAAAAAGTCATGATGTGGTTTCTGATTCCCCCACCTGCTTCCTCTGCCAAAAACTTGAGTAATTACTATTAATTAAAGTTAAAATGCTTGTATATCCTGATAAATGGAGGAGTCTCGTTAAATATTTGAGAAATACAGGGAATTATGGTTTCCCAGAAAAAAATTATTATACTCAAAACTGAGGGAAAGCTATTATTAGTAGTAGTTATATATATATACTCCACCAACTCCAACTGACAAAAATGTGGGTGAGTTTGGTAGGTAGGAACGATATCCGGATTTATCACGGAGAAAAGTAGAGGACGAGACACGACTTTTCTCTAAGAAAATTGACTATGAAATCAATACAGTTTTCACAAAATGTTTGACTGATGATCACGCGCGCGTGTAGATATTCATCGGGGAAAAACTTGTATTACCCGAAAACCTCGTTTTTTTTGCACACAGGAGGACAGTCGTTTCTTTTTTTTTAGCTAGTATAGTCTTAAACTAATTTTTGGTATTTTTTTCATCCCAAAATGAAACTAATGTTGGGATACGATGTTTAAGTAGAATCCTAGCATAGCCTATGTTTTATGTATAAAAAAGCTGAATAGTAACAGTAATACGTATATTCAATGTAAATGGGACTTTTACAGTACAATTGTGTTGTTACGTATGAGAACCCAACTCTGGTTGTGTATATAGGTATATGTATATATATCCTGAAGAAAACAAGGAAATCAGAAAAAAACGCTCATGTTCTTTTTTTCTGTTTCTGATTTTCCAGAGTTGTTGTAGAGGTAGATGATGAGGTAACGGATAAAAAAATTGTTTCAAAATAAATTACTTTTTTATAGGAATATAGCCAGTAAAATGTTTCTACCTGTATTGATACCTTAGACATATTTACCTGGATTTTTTTAAATATATTCTGTACAGTACCTACCATTGTTTTTATCGGTATGATATCACAATTTAAGAAGAACTACTAAAATACGCACGCACCGACTCGTACACATCTTGTGAGAGGATAAAAGATATATTATATAATATAATAAAAATGACCAAAAGTCAAAACCTCGACGACGCGACGACGTACCTGTCCCATTATTGTGAGAATGAATGAGTGATACGGGATGACATAATATGTCACATTTTTTAGAGACGAAAAAAAGCGTTCCCTGGTTCTCACCTGTCATCAAAGTGCGTGACGGAGAGATCTTTATTCTCCGTTAATTAATTGCACACTGTTGTGGTGGTGGTTTGTGGCTCGTGGAATAATTAACATTTTGAAAACGCACTTCATGCAATCCCTCTAATCACGCAAGCTTCAAGTTGCCACTGAATTTTTGCCAAGACCAACAACAACAGCACCTGCCAAAACCTCATAATATAACGGACTAAAGGTGACTACACCAAAATCTGTGTGCGTTTTTTAATTAAGCGAGAACCTCGGAGAACACCCAGAACGTTTAGAGGAAGAGGCAACGTTATTTCCCTTGAAGGAAGAAGGATTTTTTTTATTCAATTCCCGAAAAAACGTAATAATATTCACAATACGAGCATGCATGCTATCATTAAGATAAGGAATAACACGAAACACATTTTATACTTACGGATTACGCACGCAAGGGTTTTTAGGCGCTGCTGCTGAAAAAGCAACAGTTTTACCATGACCTTACCTACCAATTGGTTTTCTAACAATTCCAATTTTCTTCTGATTGCATGAATGAATGTGCATGAGGAGGGTATAATACATAAGCGATATGATGATCAACTGATTAGATAGCATATCAAGATTTTTTTTTCTCCTTTTTTCCTCGCCTTTCTTGCATTCTCCTCACACTCTTGCCACCGCATTTGCTAATCACTACGAGGTACAAACTCTCCACCTCCGTGGTGTGTGTGACTCTAATTAATTACCACTACCACATCATCAGTGGGATCATTAAGAAAAAAAAGTTGATTGCGTAAACACTCATTCATTCATCAACAAACGGGGTGGTATACGCGCAGGCAGACATACAAGGAGGTGGTGGTGGTTTTTTTGACTTGGTCGTACCGGGTTCTTTTATAAACTAGAAATTATATATGAGAAATAAACATAAAAATGGTAACTTTTTTACGATGGACATCCTCATTCCATGGAGAGGTTGCATCAATATATGTATAAACCGTCCCGTCGCCGCGTGGAAGTCCGTCTTGATATCGCGAGATCAAAAGAAACTCGGAACAAAAATAAAATATGTAATAATAATAATAGTATGTTTCCTCAAAAGTAAGAAAAACTTGTGTGTTTTTTGCTGCCGCGGTGCTCTGCTAACTAACAACGAGTATTTTTTGCACGATCCAAATCTACCTAAAAAATATTTACTAACCACTGCATCTTCTTCTTGAGACAAAGGAAATATTATTCGACTTGATCCGCAAGCTTAAAAAAGGGCAGCGATATAGCTCAGAAAGAGGAGCGACTTGATGAGGAAAAATGTACATAGGGAAAATGATTTTTTAAATATTTTTTTGTCTAAACTTTAAATTATTATTTTATAACATCTTAAGCTGAAAGTGTGACTCTTCAAGTGTACTCCGTTCTCCAACCGGCCTGCAAAACAGAACAAAAAAAAATATGATGGAAGGTTGAGCGTGGATGAATGGATTCATTTGTAACGTGCCTCTCACACTGATTGTGAGTGAAGTTTGAAAAGTGTGAATTAATTAATTAAGGAAAGAAAGAGAGAGAGAGAGAAATGAACAGTGTTGAGGTAACTTACAGCCATGTGCTGTGTGGGTAACCCAAGGGAGCCGGCAGAGCCCAGGGCGAGAGATCCATGTCCGGAGAGTCCAAGACCTCCCATTCCCATACCCACTCCGGACATACCCATAGGGGGTCCTGGGGGCACGAATCCACCTCCCATTGTTCCACCGTGGTGGTGATGCATCCCTCCGTTGTGATACCTGAAAGCAGGGAGAGATCAAGAGAGTTAGGCCAACATGCTTGCAATTTTCATCCTCTTCAATTCAATTCAATTAATCCCAGAATGGGAATTAATGAGCACAAAAAATGTGGGATTGGAATTAATTAAAGGTATAGTGTAGGATTGCTGGAGTGCGTACATGTATGGGGACATGGAAGAGGCTGCAGGGTTGAATGAAGAGAAGGCAGTTTTGTCCAGTGGTTTGATGACATCAGGGATACTCAGAGCGCCCTTCTTCTTTTTCGACTTGGAGGACAGCTTCCGGTTCCGGGTTTGGATTCCCTCCTTCTTCATCGTCAGTGGTCGGTTCACCTAATAAAATACCCACCACATAAACATTTTTAATATATTTTTTATATCGCATATAAACAGTCTGTCACTTTGTGTTTAACATGTTTCAAGAGCGAGAGGAGCAACAACATTGTTGCAAAGCAGGATGAAAAAAACTGGAAAATGGGCTCTGTCATATTTTCAGAGAAAATACGGAGGGGACACAGGCAGAGTGCATATGTGAAATGAAATGAAATGTCGGTTCGTCAGCGTAAAAGCCTATTATTACCTTAATCGCTCGACACAACAACTGTGTAAGCTGAACAACGAACGGAACGGAACGCAACAAGAGGAGAAGGGTAGAGAAAAAGGTAGAAAAAAGTGACTCTCTTTTAATACACGTCTGAAGTGGAGCACCTTCCGCTATGCGTACAGCAATAAATAGCAGCAGGTGCACAATCCTCATTTCCTTTGCCAATATGTTGGTTGGCCCGGTTGAAAATATGGGAGCAACAAGAACTGGAATGCTATAAGCTAAGCTATCGCTTCCCCACATATCGGCTTTTTAATTCCGGTGGTGGTGGTGGTGGTGGTGGTTCATATCTTGGAGTTGGAGTAGAGTAGAAGGTACACACACACACACACACACACACAACAACCCGATACGACGAACGAGCCAGACACCATCTGGGACTCCGAAACAGTTTCTCTAACAGCAATTCAATCCAATCCATTATCATTAAATGGTTCGTCCTCGTGTATTATCATCGAAAATAATATTTTCTCCTTGGGGCACAACTCCACCAGCCCAGGCAGAATGGGAAATGTATACTACATACTTACTACTACACACATCCGTTTTTTTTCTTCGCCTTCGTAAGCTAAGTGGGATAAGACAGGATGGAAGTTTAAAAAACGAAAAGCGAAGAGCTCAATTTTTTGTGGAAAATTGCGTCCTTTCCTCCTCCTCAGAAAAATTATGCATTTTTGGTGGTGGTGGGGAAGCTCTTGTACGCTAAACTGGATAGAGAGGGGTGCTGCTTTTTACTTGAAATGTCCTGGAGCACCCAAGGAAATCGATATGGACAAGAAATAAGTAAGCTGAGGTACGTACGTACTGATTAGCAGGGTGATGGGAAGGATTTTTCAGAGTGCGTTTTAGACTTGCCATCATTATATTTTAACAACAGCACAACGAGAACAAGATGAACAGCTTTTTTAGTGTCCACCACACTATTTTTTAAATAATAATGGCAAAAAAGAATATTTATAGGTAGTGGCATCACGCAATATTTCATTTTGAGAATATTTTCGAGTGTCAACTATGCACAACAACAGCAGCAGCAGCAACAGCAACAACAAGTTGCAATGCAGAAGAGCTAAAAGATTTTTTTCCAGCGAAAAGGAACGCGATCATCATCATAGAATGATGTATTGGCTATCCCCACGAGGAACAATTCACGGGCTGCTTGTTTCCTACCTTGTTGCCCATCTTTGGACTGATGAACACAGCTTCTGTGCTCAGCTTTTTTGCTGCTTCCGTGCAGACCAGAAAAAGCATAAATTTTGGAGAGAGGAGAGAAAAGAGTGTGTGTGAAACAGCTCATAATTCATTGAATGGATCGTATTTCATGGCGAAAAAAAAACGGTGTTGTGCACTATCATTATATTTCACGAAGATGTTACGAGTATCTTAACAATCCAGACACTTTCCATTTTTTTTCGTACAACAATGAGCCACGGAAAAATGCACAATTCATTGATGTCACTGGTATGCACTCGCGGACCCCATATTTTCCTAATTATGCTAACCTATGAAAAATGCAGGTGGAGCAAAAAACGGACGAAAAAATCCGTTTCTTTTCTCTTCATTGTGTTCCTGTAGCGAGTGTAGCGTCTCTCGGACAAGGGGCACGAGTGAGTGAAGTGAGAAACACGATGAGTATAATATGAATGACAGATTTTTTTCTCAAGCTCTTCACCACCTCATCATCCTTCCCTTTGTTGAAGGAGGCAGCCCGTTAAACCCAATTTGTTGAGGGTAATTAAAAATGCAAATGGGCTGGCAGGGGGTATTAAACAGCAAATAGGGAAAAAACGTTGGTGTCTGTTCTGTTGTGGTGCGGAGTCCAGAGGGATTACATATAAACTCGACGAGGACGACGACGGCAAAGCCGCATTCCTTTGGATGGAGGAACCAAGTTGAAATATCTTTGCGTGCCATCTTCGTAATGCCTTTTACTACATGCACCAGAATTTTCAACAAAATTGAAAATGGAGAGCGACCAACGGATCCTTGTAATTTAACGCCGATATTGTATTTTAATTTAGTGCTTCATATTATTCTGTACGTAGATGCCCGATGTACTTTGTGCAGTCGGAAAATTAGCAAAATAGACAAGTTGATGCCGTTGTGGGTAGAAAAGTCCATGCGCAACTAACCAACAGCCAGCCAGCTCGCCCTGGAATCTCATGTCCACCTTGCAGTAGAAGGACTGATTTTGCAGCAGCCTCAGAGACATTCCCATAGATTTTCCTTATTGTCGAGTCAAAGTGGTCATTAATCAGTGTCACATTAAGGAAGCTTCTATATGCTCTCACAACTCACAAGCCATCCCCATTTTATTTTTAGCGGAGGAGGGGGGTCCTCTCGAAACTCTGGGACCCCCTGCCAGCCCAGAAAATCAGGCCACTGTCAATTTCAGATCAGAAAGCCTCAACTTGCAAACTGATCAAATGTAATCTCGACCAGACTCGGCTGCTCATAAACGAACTATTAATAATAATCATCATGAGAAAAACCACAACCCTTTTTACACTCGCGTCACTACTACCGTCCTCGTCATCATCATCATGTCAATTCATTCATGAGCCACCAATAAATAACTAATTAACTGATAGTTTCACATTGAAGTGAAAAATGTGTCGATGAGAAACGGGCTGTACGGTGTGGTGGTTGGTGGCCAGCAGTATTGAACATGCGCTTATTGGGCTTGTGTAGTGAGCTTATTCAAAGCTACGATAACAATGGTCCATGTTTTTCTTAATGGTTTTGGTTCGTCAATCTCTGACATTTCATCAGTCAAACAGGAGGACCTCCAACACCTTCAGGATACCACCTTGCTACATGGAGTACTCATGTTGTGGCACCACATAAGTGTACCGTCCGCGTCCGTCTCGGGCTAAGCGCATCTGCTTCTAAAATTGGAATGAGGGATGGATGATCATGATGATCACGAAAAATAAGGATTGGTCTTTGATTCCAAAGATGAACGAGCTAAAAAGAATTACTCTGCTCAAAATGCTCCCTCTATATCCCTATTATTTACCATTATGGCAATTACTTGACCAAAAAAATAATTGCTTAAACCTACACAGAGGTAAGAGGGGAAAATTGGAGGAAAATTGGGATCAAACTCTGGTTTAGGAAGAAGCGACAGTACAAAAATCATATATTTTTTTCTTTCTGGGGAAACCTCCCACCAGGGAAAAAGCGTGACTTTACAGAAAACAATATTAATTGGCTTCAGGTCAGAACATTCTTTGGTTTTGGAGGGGTCGGGGTGGGCTGAGATGAAAAAGGATGAAGAAGCTGTTTGGCTCCGCTCAATTTCACATCTTGAGGCAAAAAAACCAAAACTTTTTTCCTTCTCTCATCTCGTATATATATGTATCATGGGTTAATGGCGAGGATGATAAGTCAAAAATATGGAAATAAATGTCCGACTGTGCTTCGGATTGATTATTTATTGAGTGATTCGAATCCAATCAGAGGAGCTATTTGTCTGTCAGCAGCAGCAGCAGCAGTAAGTAGTAAGAAAAAATATTTTGTGTGGTTCATGTTATTCATGAATGATCTCATCAATTCTAATCATCTTTTTACGTTCAAGTATTCAGATTCAGTTTTTTTCCTCTCTCTCTCTCTCTCGAGTCGAGAGAGAACAAACTTGTGTAACTGGAAATGAGATGAGCTTTCTTGTACACTGTGGGCAGAAGAGGTCAGATAAAGATCGGAAAATAATGGTATGCCAAAATAGCAAGAAAATGACCACCAGCTGGAGTCTCGGATGCAATTCTCATCGTGACGTTTGCAACTTTTTGCTCCTTCCACCACCACGGTACAACAATCGGCGTACTGACGATGAGTGAGGAGTAGAGAAAAAAAATGAAAGGGAAGACTATTACGGATGAGGGACGGATGGAGAGCAAAAATGTACACAATATGTTTTGCATCATGGGAGACTTAATGAAGTAGAAAAAGAGACGACGACTGGGTACACGAGATAAATAGATTTATCACCAGTTCACCAAGCTCTCAACTTTCTAAAAAAAAGAGATCTCTTTATAAAAGCGTGGACAGGGTGGTGGAAATGGAAAGTGGCATAAAATTGCAATTTCCATGCTCCTCCGTCTCGCCTCTTCCCCATCAGAGAAAATAAAAAGGATTGTACGTATGCCTGCCTCCTGTAAATGCTTTAAAAGGGAAAAACTAGTAGCTCACGGAGAGAATATGTGCTTGTCCCTTTCACACTTTGAATACCCTCCGGCAACGCTGATGGGTCGGGTATTAACAAGAAGAGGAAGGCAGGCTGTAAAAAAATTCCTTCGACTTGAAGGGTACCTCTCCTCTGCCTCTCTGATCCTTTAAGTCGCGGGATGAAGCATTTTTAATGGGGCTCATCCTCCAAAGACGTATACGTCTTTCCCGTACCCTTTTCACGACTTGAATTGACACAAAACACAAAATGTTCAAAATTCCAATAAAAATCCTTTTGTTTTCGATTCCCATCTAATGGAAAGCTGACGTGTGGACTTGACACTGAAAAAGACGGAGGATTCTATTCTATCCTCTCCTCTGGAAAATGCACTTATGACAGATTATTGATACCCATTTTAAACTTTCGACAGTCCATTTTTGTTCTCCAGATTGAGTGACCTTTTAAGGTAAAAAGGCTGCATTAAACACAAGAATAAAGGACTGTCTTGAGAGGATGAGACTCCATGAAAAGATTATAGTGTTGGTCTTGGTCAAGGTAAAACGTCAGCGTTTTTTGTTTGTCCTTTTGAAGATGGTGCGAATGATAATGAGTAAAGAACTCATCTTTCCATCTTATCGTTTCACATGCAAGAGCCAAGCACGCAATCTTTTTTGATGATATTGTTTGTTACAAGTGCTACGCGCTCAGAGTGGCAGACAGAGAGGCACTTTAATATCATGTGATGTATACACACACTGACACATGTGATTCTAATCTGACCATTAAAGCATTTTTGAAAAAAAATCCTACGAGTTGCCCTGCGTCTGCCTGCTCAGACCTGCGCGTCTCCTCAGACTTTAAGGTGGTTTATATTATTTTTATTCTCGTGATATATATAACACACGCAACAAGTCATTGGACGACGGTGGTGATCAGATGCTAATCATAATGATATTCTCATTTGCAATTACTTATCTCGTCTAATCGCCCATTTTCTAATTTGTGCCACTGCTTTTCCTTCAAATCATGAATGAACAGAGTTTGCGTGTGGCTGCTTAATAAGTTATTATCTCACGCCAATAGTGTTCCTGTATCGTTTTCTGGATGGCAAAGGTCACTGACTTTAAATATATCCCTTTACGAATTCTAATACGAATTACAAAGACATAATAATAATAATAAGCGCGTATAGCGTATGTAGTATGGCATCCGTGAAGAATATATTTTGTGCTGAGTGAATGATTACACAAGCATCTATCAATTGTCTTTGAGCATTTGATTGTATTTTTTGTTTCTTCGTGTCGAAGAGTTTTTGACACGATTTGCCGTCTCATCAGCCTACCTGCCTCGTACTGTCAATAGGTTGACATACAGGTCATGAGTTATGGCTTGGTATGTCGACTGTACTGACTGGATGGTGACATGTAATCCTAAGGTGGATCGCCATTGTCAACTTGCTCTGCCTCAGGGATTTCGTTTGGTGGCCGAAGACGAGAAGAAAACTGAGAAGACGAGAGGAGAAAAAAAATTATGCTGGGTGCGTCCCCATCCCCCATTTCTTCCTGCTTGACAAGATGAATGTCTAATGAGGAGAGCGAGAGCGAGAGAGAGAGAGAGCCCTTTCGAGAAGACGACGAAAAGACAATGGAACAGTTAGAAAAAAAGAAAGGTATGTTGGGACATTTTAAATGCGCGTCCCATATAATAATGCACGCGGATCCGTGTACCTTCATAAAATAGCTGAGTGAGACTGGGACAAGCAGGGAGGAATAAAATGTAAGGAGCCACCACCACAACAGGTTTTTATTTTCTTGACAATTTAAAATCCAACTGAAATAATAATAATATAATATGAAGAGACTCCTCTTCTCCAGAGTATATTTTTGCTCTGGACAAGGGAAAAAACAGCAAGAGCTAGACTTTTTGTCACAAAGATGGATGATTGTCTGGGATGGGGAAGGCAGCTCACAATTTATTTTGTGGAAAAAGGACCCTTTCTCAATGTGTATACCTTGAACACGACGTGAAACTTTCAAAACAAAGTCGCCTCCCAGCCGAACTGACGGGAAGGGAATAAAATAAATGGGATGGAATTCCAGTGACATAGGACAACTCTCAGTGTCTCCAGAGCTCTCCGTGCCGTTTGCGTGTCGGTGCTTGCTTCCATGATGAGCAGAGGAATGCTGGACAGAGAGGTTTTCGGTTTTCGCTATATTAAAGTGCCATTAGGAGCGGCGCGGTGCAGTCCGGAAGTTTCCAGGCGTTTGAGCAAGAGAGTAATCATTAGAGGTCGTTTACAGAATCGGTTAGAGAGCGACCGATGGGAAGTTCCGGGATTAGAAAGGGAATCAAAAATGACTGGTCACTGGATCGAATCGCGAAACGATAAATGATTACCAAAAGGGATATCTCTTTTTTCGTTCATCGGTGTTGGTGCGATATGATATCCATCCTGGGCCGACGGATAGAAGGATAGCAGAATAAGGCACAAGCCCTGTTGAGCCTCTTCCTGAATGCTTTGGAGGATCTCGGAGAGGAAATGAGATTTGGAGGGAGACACAATGAGTTTGTTTTACAGATCCGGTTACATTACAAAACCGAGGGGGAAAAACTCCTGAGAGGGTGCTAGGCTTTAATGGGGTCATCTACCCGGGAGCGGAGATGAGCTTTTCGATCCGGTTCACTCACTCCGAAAAAGTGATATTTCTGGGTGAGGGTGATAAGGCAGATGGGAGATGCATAACGCACCCGAAACATCATTTTCATTTCTGGTGCAATGTGTGTCGTGTGCAAAAGTCTTGAGCACGGAGCACGAGAGGGGACGTTTTTACCCCATGGAAAAGTTAATCTCCGCTAGACATCAGTCAACAATAACAGCAGCAGCAGCAGCAGCAGCTATCCATCCGCCGCTTGTGAAACCCAGAGAAAATGGGGTACATTCATGAAGAATAACAAACAACTAGGATACATTTCAGGTTTTTAAAGAATGGAGCCCCACTTTCAAGTGATTTGAATGCGTAATAATGGAATTTGTTTCACTTTGAGGACCCGCTCCTGCCGCACATGTGGAGCAGTGAATAGTATAGTATGTAGCAGTAGTAGTAAGCAACATCACTCAAAAGACATTCCACTTGAAAAGTATTAGCCAAGTGGGGAGAGAGTGTTGTCACAACATTTTCTTTAAGAGCTGCTTCCAAAACATTTTTAAGACGATACGCTCCTCTGCTCCTTCCAGCAGTAAAGATCTCGATGAGCCGAAGCACTTTTGCACTTTGTAAAAAATAGAAGAAAATGAGCGTTTTGTATATATGACGTGCATTTGCAAGAGCTACTGGGAGTTTTATTTTTTTATTTTATTTTTAAAAAAGGAGCATTTTGTATCCAAAGGTTATCATTTGAGAAGATTTGTAAGAGCGATTAAGTTTCAGCGGCACTTACAACTGTATCATCTTCTCGGGCATGACATTCGATAGCCGTGTTTCCGTATAAAATATCGGAGGCAAGAGGAGCAAAATTTTTGAAAGAGAAACATGTTTGTTGTGACATATCCCGATGATCATCCTTCTTCAATCAGCGCCCTGTCTTAAATATATTTTTAACCGGATGCTTGAAGAAGGAAAAGACGTATTTGGAAAGCACGTCGCGGAGAGCTCAGCACAGAGAACTGTCTGAGTAATCAAAATATTTTGGCAGACTGTCGTCGTCGTGTGGAATGCATTTCGTTTCGACATTCCTCTTTCTTTTTTTCTCTCTTTGCTCCTCAAAAGACATTGCGAGATGGTGAGACTCTGATGACCTCAATTTCTCTCCGAATGTCAACCATTTTCCCAGAGTGAATATATGACACTCATTAAAAGCTAGCGGGTGGGCGAAATGTCGGGAAGGTCGCAGGTCAATTCCCTCCTTGGCACTTTTTCCTACACACTTTTTGTAAAAAGAAATCAGAGAGTCATATGACCTCCTACAGGACTGCCTCAATATTTCCCTGATACCTTTTTTGTCATCGTTTTTTAAGGAGTAGTAGTGCAAAAGGGTCAGAGGCAGAGTAATGTCAAGGTGTACCTCCTGCACCGAGAAAAAAAGAAGTTGTGCAGGATCCCTTCCGAGAAAATATGGAATATAATGGGACCAAATAATAATGATGCGTATATAGTGTCCACCTCAAGTTGACACTTTTCCACCAGCCTCGGAGGAGGTCACACAGTGCTTTCAGTCAGGTCCACCGTTACTCTATTTATAGCACTTGAGACGCACATTCAGCTACCGAACAATGGCAGCTACCTGCTCGAACGATATCCCAGAGGTTTTTAGTGGACAATTTTTTTATATTCCTCCTTGCATTTGGCTTAACAATAAATCTCTGCCAGGGTGGAAGTTACAAGAGAATTAATGCATTTCATCCCAGCACGAAGCGTCATCCATCCCCGGCCTACGCAAATCCCATTCAATTTAATGTAACAATAACAATATCCATTTGTGAACAATATATGTATCTAGCGAGAAGAGAGAGAGAGAGACTCGCACTTCAAGCCTTCAAGGATTCACGTTTTGATTGGAAGAATCAAAGTGTGTACGCCCGTGATTTGTCAAGACGTGGAAAAATTGCTCTGAGCTCGAAAGTTGGAGTTCAGGAGGGTGGACACTTGCGCTAATTGATTAGACTGAAAATGAGCGGATTATTTGCTGCGTGTACAGTTAAAGGAGGAGAAGAAGAGGGGAAAAAACAAAAAAGGTTAAGTGCAGGTGCCATTCTTTAAATGCTTGAAAATTCCTGGAGCAAGATTGGGATGCCGTCATAAAAATTCCTTTTTCTAAGAAACTGAGCCTACAGGATGTGCAACAAGACGATGCAGCCGAGGAGAGTACCATTATTATTCCCGTTAATTTTCCAACTCTGTCTGTCATCAAGGAGGAACGCAGCCCGAATAAAAAACCGATTGAGACTGGGACTGAGTGATGGGCGACATTCCAAGCACACTCATTATTCCCTTGATGAGAAAGACTTTATATTCCTCCAGCAGGCAGGCAGGAGGAACTTAGCTGAACAACCATCATAATGAATGCAACTCTTTTTTCAAAACGCTTTTTTGTTTGGTAGCGTATCCGTACATATTTTTTGTGGCGATGCCCTGCTGTCTGTGGAACGTGATCGGAGCAATAGAATGGAGACAGGGGGACGATATCCTGTAAGGATGGTAATGTCACCATGCATGCATCCACATGAGCGCATAAAAATGATGATGATGATGATGATGGTGCACCCGCATAAAAAAATTGTCCTACTGGTAAAAATCCCTTGTTTGCTGCACTTGACCCCATGCTGGTCATCATCAGACGATGCACTTGCATTACGTTTCGCGTTGCATCACACAAAAAGAAGATGATGGGAAATGAATCCCCAGTTCAGTTCATATAGGGACTTTGTTAGTTTTGGAAAGTTAATCCGGGTCTGTGGCCCTCAATGGATTATAATGGTGGGGGTGAATTGCCTCTCAGCTGGAGACTGGCACCAACAAAACGCCCCCAATCTGGGACCAGTGTTGTCTCCTAATGTCGTCGTCTTTATTTCCCAACACGGCGACAATCCCAACAACCTTTTCTTCAAAGACTCTTCATTGTCAAAATACGACGAAGGTTTTAAAGTTCTTTAATAGAGTGGACTCTCTTCTGCTCCCGTTTCACTAATCCTTCATCCCATTGTGAAGCCTTGTGACAGAGTGGAAAACAATCGACACAAGCTCATAATAATCACTTTTGTGTCCAACCCAAATTTTTCGTGAAGAGCTCTCAATTGAAAACACATATTATCCTTCCGAGATGAGGAGAACAAAAGTTTTTCCCATTTTTTTTTCGACGTGTGGACCACAATTGTGTTGGGGTATTGTGAGGAGGACAAAAGACCGTGAAATTGGAGACTTTGTTAACCCCCACAACTCACGAATAATGTCACCAGAAATATGTGCATGGGCATGTATGTAGTTTGTGATGGGACGAAAATGATTGATTGGAGGGGATGAGTCAGGTTGAAAACAACAACCTGTCTTACGCACGCCAGCCAGCCCAATACGTAAATATACATTCGTCGTGGTTATAACATAATTTGCCATTTTGGCCCAGTCTAAAAATTATTTGTCTGAGGTTCAGGTGTTCTCCGCTCTGCCGATTGTCGAGATAAGATGCATGTGACAGATTGGAGTGAAAACATGCAGAAAAAATGCGTGCAGTATATCAGATAAGATGATGGCTATCCGATGGTTTTGCATCCCAGCTCATGTTTCATGCTGTATCACAGACAGAGGTGGCGATTGCCCAAAATTAATTAAAAAGTGGTATACTTACATTGTGAAGTTTGTAGTAAAGTCCGCATGCATTGCACACCGGCTCCCCGTTCTGATTCCGCCTCCACAAAGTGGTCGTGTTCGTCTTGCAGTTTGCACAACTCGTCCCTGCCCGTCTTGCCGCTGACTGCTTAAAAAGCAAAAACGAGATCACAATTCATTTCTCATCGTCTTCAACCCAAAACAGTGATAAATACTTATTTTCTCGGCAAATATTCAAACCATCATCATCATCCCCATCATTACTCACTTTACCTGGCTGGCTGGTCCTGCCTCAGTCCGCATGATTAATAATGAACAAGGAGAGGGACACCTGTAATTAGTATGCGCTTTTTCCTTCGGTATCGTGAGCAACTTTTATCGTGGTTTGCTTGTTGTAACAACGAAGGAAAAAAAGATTGTTGTGTAATGTAATCAGTAAACTGCTACACGCTACCTGATATCATCACACATTCCTTTTGGATTTTTTATATACCTTTTACAACCTCTACGCATCAGTACGTGA
This sequence comes from Dicranocentrus wangi, assembly GCA_036850665.1. Taxonomy (NCBI): domain Eukaryota; kingdom Metazoa; phylum Arthropoda; class Collembola; order Entomobryomorpha; family Entomobryidae; genus Dicranocentrus; species Dicranocentrus wangi. The sequence continues at coordinate 100,608 of JAANSN010000028.1, read as the reverse complement.
TACAGATAGCCGAAAAAATATAGATTGAGGAGCAAGCACGCGCAAGTCTCACCTCATTTAACATTCTGGTGCGCGGAGCAATTATGAAATTATTAGCAGAAATCTATTTTGCTATTGCTACTGTGTATTGTTGCTTCTCGTACGTACGCGTACGTATATATCCTCCCTAAAACAACCTTGACTTTATTAGCCACCTTTCATTTTGCAGAGATTCCTATCGCATCCCATCCACACAATTTGAATGGGTGTTTGAGTCAAATTAATGTGGAGTTATAACATGAATATGAAAAGTGTAATCTTGTAATTTCCAAAGGAATTACTCTTTTCCACATGAATTACACTAGTTCACGGCAAAAATGGAGCACGCACTCAGATTCTTTTTTTTTCTTTTTTGATGTTATGGATGGACTGCCAAATAGAAAATGGTGAAAAAATAATTATGAATTTTTTGACTTTACATTATTACATGTGTAAAGAGGAGGAGGAGGTGAGGTAACCAACGATGATTTCGATTCGATTTTTTATTATTATTCGAGCTCTTATGGGGTTTTAAGCGAACCTCATCAGGTAATGAGTAATTAGGATTTTGAAAGAAATGTAAAAAAAAATTGGAAACAAATCATTTTACGCATGGCCATCCACACGTTTTTTGCTTGTTAGCTGGTAGTTTGCGGTACTCTCGCAGATTAAAACGTATAATAATATGTACTTACGTGGTCAGCAGGCTCTTCTTACATGAGAATCACATGTTAGCATATGTAACACACTTGTAAACTGAACAGTAATAAAAAGAAATTGTAAGGCGAAATGATATGTTTGCGTGGGATATTGCCAGTGAGTACCTATAATTTCCTAGTTCTAGTTGAACTTGACGCTATTACGGAATAGATAGAGTGTATCCACAAAATACCAGAAAATTCATTAAGATTAGGAATACACGCAAGGGTTGGAATGATATATGATAAAACCACAATTTAACTTGCCGACCCAATGTCTAGCACAATACTAGAGAGAGGAGGAAGGTTATCGGCAAAAACAAGATTAGTTGGGGACGCGATATGATAATGACTTTTGTATCGATAGGATAGATATAATTACAGGTGGATCGGGGTATATAAACTCCTGTGGATTTGGGGAAACTCCTACACACTACGCTTCATTGGATAATCTTGGAAATTCGTTTGTAACTATTTCTTCTTTGTTATCGGATTTGGGAAATCATGGAGAAGCTGCTGCTGACGGTTTTGCTCATGTATGCTCTCTTCGTTTTAGGTAATTCGAATTTCTATTACAATTCAAGGGGAATTTGGAGGAAGAATTAAAATTTCTTAATTTTATTACATATTTTTACAGCATCCGCCTTCCCCGACGTGAACGTAAGTTTTAAACAAAAACTTGTATAGAAGCAAGAATCCGCTTTGAAAAACATTTTCAAAAAATTGATACATAAAATATGTGAAAAAATTATTCCAGGCGGAAGACCCCGAAGAGGGATATGACAACTGGCACCCATAGAATAATAGATCTTTGGATCTTTGTCACATCTTTATCCAACATAGCAAGCGATTTCACACGTAATTAGCCCCATAATCCAAAAGTAAACAAAACTTGGGATCCTATGTAAATACGAGAAAATATACTGAATAATAAAAGTTCACATTTTCACGCGTGATTATCCCAAATATCCCAAAATCCTCTAACAATGCGTGGCCGATTGTCATCATCATCATTGTTACATTCTGCTAACAATTGGAAAATGATAGGGGCTCTTAGGAGCCCTGGTTTATGTGATTATGTAAAAAGTTGAAAAATACTTGTTCATTCATTTTCAACGGGATAATAAGGGTAATTGAGAGGTAAGTACGTCAAGAGATTTGTAGTTGGAGGAAAACCAATTTCACGAAAATATCTCCGTGATTTTTAGGAATGAAAGGCGTCCCTTGTGCCCACGCCAGAGGACTCATTTTGGAGGGTATACACATATTGTGACTTTTTTGTTTGTCCTCAAAGTGAAAAATGTGAATTCCTCGAGACCCATTTGATGTCAGGCCATTACTCACTCGAAGAATGAAACTTTTTTCCTTTTCTTCCCTTTTTGTACGGATGGAGTGGAAGAAGAAGAAGAAGAAGAAGAAAGGGAAAAACTTAAAAGTTTTTCAAACACCCCATCATCATCTGTACTTGTCTTTGCAGTCAATAGCCCAAAATGGGAAAATGATGATCTCGGTAAAAACGGGAGGTTTAAATCCCATAAAGTTCGTCGTCTAGTAAAGTAGTACGCGAAATGCAATAATAATGATTCTGATATAAAAAGTGGTGTACGAATTGATTGGAGCGTTTGGTACGTTGCTGGTGAGTGTACGAAGGAGATCCCTACATTTTGAAGATGTGTTTCGGAGAAAGGATAAGGGATTCACGATATTTTTATTTGACAGGACAATAGTGACAAGTTGACATTGCAGACCGACAGGCGAGACGAGTGGAGACAGAGAGCGAGACGGAGACAAAAATAAACAAGATTCCAATTCATGAAATGGTTGCATTGCATACCTCCATCCAGTCGAACCATTCATGAGCGACTACAGAAGCAGTTATACTAATACATTTTATCCGGTTATAATTGTCATATTTTGTGGCTCTGGGCGAAGGCGAGATACACTTGCGACTATTGATTTATTATGCACAAGCCAAATATGTACACTTGAAATAAGCATAATGGGTTTTGAATGGGACGCATCCAAAAGGAGAGAAAAACATTATTTTGGCACATTTTGACTTCGAAGGTAGTACCCCACCTTGGCGAGATGGGGAAGAGGCCTATCAAGTTAAAATTTATTGATTGAAAAGAAAAAAATTGCTCATTGCAACACCACACCACCACTCTGTGATGATGAATTTGGAGAGGACAAACAGGAATGATAAAATATTAGGATATTTCCATGTAGTACGAAGCACGAAAGCGTTTCCAAGCTGGGAAAGCGGAGCGCGGAGAAGAATCCATCTCCATCTCCATCGTGTTGAACAGCCATCTTTTGAAAATGTCTATAGCAATTTTCCCCCGTGATCGTGATGTGCTAGAGAATATAAATTGTTCTATAAAAATGCACCCAGAATGGTACCCCAGCCAGCCCATTATAGGAGGGCCGAGTTGGGGAGTAAATTTTATCGGATGTGGCTCTGTGATGATGATGCTGCTGCTGCATAGCAGTACACACACAGACACACACAATCTATTTTCTGATGATGAAGATTTTCCCCCAGAATGTATTCCAAGTTTGTTCTCCCCATCAAAATGCATCTTCTCCAGGACGCTAGGAAAAGAGGAGACGTGAGATAAGCTTGGAAATTGGAAAAGGGGAGAATCGGTAAAGGACGGAGAGTGGATTGCGCCGGTCTCCTCCAAACCCAGGCAGGGACAGCATTGGAGAATACATGTTATACACTCAAATACGCTGTTTGTATGCGTATACCTATACCAGCAGGATTATCGTGGAGGAAAAAGATGGAGGGGAATGTGAGTTTTTTTTCTCTCTCTCTCTCTCTCTCTCTCTCTCGTAGGTTTTGTGTATTCTGGAGAAAATTGTGTTGCTGACTCAGAGATTATATCCTGGAGTGGAGAGACCAAGAGGGAGACAAAAATCGACCGTGTCGGGCTGGATGCTCTCGAAAATCGACGAAGGAGGGGCGTTTCGCGGGGAAACATTCCTTGTATTATTTTTTTATCATTAAAATGTATACGGGAAAATGGTCGCGGGATGAGGAGGATGGAAATCGATTGTCTAAATGCTCCCATTAAGAAAACAAGGGAAACTTTGGAAAATCACAATTGTCATCCTATTTCCTTGTAGAAAACACAAAAACTCTCTGACTCACGACGACCGTTTCTATTTTATTTTCTCTCGGCGAAGCGGAGGAATCGTCTTCGTAGGAAAAGGCATATAGTCCGCCGAATGATAATGGGACGTAAGAAGCTCATCTCATTTCCCATTCCCATTATGGGCTCGCGACTACATTAAAATCCCTTTTAATAGGGGAGTCTCCGTAGAGAAAAAAACACTTTGGGAAAATGGAATGGACTGTGGAAAATGGGAAATTGCTTACTCATCCGGAATAAGAATTCTTCTTCACTTCTTCTTTACTTCTTTTTCAAAAAGACAACGAGGCAGCCAGCCAGCCAGCCATCCAACTCTCCTTCTCTCAGCCCAAAAGCTCGTCTCGCTCGGGATTCTCGTCTGTGCTGCTGGGGCATTTTGCTCTCCCCAGTCAGTCAGTCAGGAAGTTTGCAGAAAATATTGAGAAACAAAGAGTGCTTAATCCCGTCCAAATTCATCATAGCATCATAGCATTATCAAGATGAAACAATTTTCAATAGGATATATCCCAGGGAAAAAAGTGTACACAAATTGTCAACTACACCTCCCAGGGCAGCACACCATGGGAAAAAAGGACTAGAGAGCTTGAAAAAGCTCGCTCTAGTACATCCATTTTTTTCTTCTCTCCTTTTGTACGGATTATTTGTAACACTAGCAAACACATCCATATTACAATTGAGACTGGTTTGGGTTGGGTACACAAAAAAAAACTTACATATATCGCTTTTTGGTCTATACAAAACCTGAAATTATTACATGAGCATATGCGACGAGCAACCCCATATGTGTGGATTTTTTTTGTATCCTCGTAGATTATCCTGATTGCAGGTACGACCGTCGTACGTGTTTCCTAACGGACAAAAGGGGAGCGAGTCTAGTTGACAAAAGCCACTCGATTGTGAATGGGCTTCCAGCCGGGCCAAAAATGGATCCTATTATCTACCCATCCATGCATATTTATCTGTACGGTGGTGGTGGTGGTGGTGTATGTATACCGACCGACCGACTCGGAGGTTTTTATGTATAAAAATTGTATCTCTTGTCGAGTTTCCCCTTTTCCTACCTGAGTCATGTAGGCAGGCAGAGGCAGCGGAGTAGTCATGAAATGGGACAAAAAGCGAAACATATGCTTACAATATCGTTTTTTATTTCTGGTTTGTAGGTTCGTTCGGTCGGTCGGGGAGGGAGTGAGTGAGTGAGTGAGTGCACGAGATGTGTATGCGATTCAGTGCGGGACAATGGGAAAAATGGGAATGCGTGCTCAAGGGGGATATATGGGGACACGAACAAAAATCAAATTTGATGGGATATATAAAATGTACGTAATACACACAAATTAATAGATGTCTACAATGTGAGTAGACACGAGCTGGAAATTCATAATAATTCAAAAGAGTTTTACAATTTTAATGGGTTTCTGCTTCTGGAAATAACCTTCAGATGTGTTGCTTCAAAAAAACCTGAACTGAATACATATTAGTAGTAAGTCCGTCCGTAGACACTCTGCTCGGCTCTCTTGTTTCAGGAGCTAAATTGCGCATAAAAAAGCAGCAGCATTTTTAGTTCACAGTTTTTTGGCTAAACAAGTTAACAGGCAGAGAGGGGGAACTGGCTGGAGGATTTTTTCGTATGGGAAATGAGCTCCGTTTGGGTTTCCAAGATTCTGGAAGATATATATTTCACAAGGCAAAGTTGTTGCAATAAAAACTTACGAAATACTCCAAACACCATCAAGTCACATTCCTTGTTATTCAGCCCAAGTTGAATTTTTTACAAGAAAACTTACTCATTCACAAGTTTCGCTCAAATTGTGAAAACCGGAATATCATAAAAATATCTCATGAGTTGAAACACAAAGACCACCACCACCACCACACAGCACAGCACAGCCAGACTATATAGTGTACACACACTGCATGGGTATATTATCAAAGTGCATAACGAAATGTCTGAATGATTCCCCTGAGAAAAAAATATATAATTTTTGTAGAGGGAAACACCATAACGCAATGAAATGTTTTTTTTGTGCTGTGCTCGGCTAATTAATGGTGTTGAGCGTGATATCATTAAAAATATTATTTCCATTTCCCTCCTCCTACTCACACAACTTGTGTTTGGAGTCATTAGCTAGGAAAACAGGGTTGCAATCCTCTATAGCCACTGCTCCACTGGAGTTTTTGATGCTGACGGCGGCGGTGGTGGTGGTGGTGGTTTGTATGCTTCGTTGACTCCGACCGAACCACACGTCATGTGTGTATCGGTCGGACACAAGAAAACGACCTTGTGGCTCGTCTTTTTTCAAGTGGGTATCATTCCGCTCCTCATCATCCTGATAACGCCATCGTGTCACAAGAACCAGTTGGAATAATATTGACGAATCCTTATTTTTTTATTACCTATTTCTCTAGAGAAGACGTTTTAGACTGGTGGAGGTGGTGTTGGTGTTGGTTGTGGTGGTGCACTATTGTACACCTGTAATTAGTTTCGTTCGAGATCTAGATAAATCCTACAAGTATTTTATGGGTATGCATGCAGTAGCAACGAAGATTAGGTTATCATGGGAGTGTATCTCAGGAGGATGATGGAATTGAGTTGAGAGAGAAAAATAGAAAAGTCTGGTTGTACCTGTGTGCAACCTCAGCAGTTCCACCACTTCCATTCATATTCTCTAATTGGCACATATAATCACACAACATGGATGCGAAATGAAAAACATATTAGCCAGTGACTTTTGTGCGTATACTCTTATCATTTTTATATTGTTTTTGAGAGTTTGCGAAATTTCCAGCCGCGTAAATATAGTGAGCAAGGTGAATACATGCTGTTGCGATCCTGTATTGTTTCCCAATTAAAAAGGAAACAATCTATAATTACTCGTATTACTCATTTATGTTTGAGCACAGCCTCCCTTGCAAATCAATACTGGTCAAAAGGAATTAAACTAAACCACGGCACGGTGGTGTTTCTTAAGAATGGATGAAATACCTCCCATTATTTAAGCCAAAAATAGAATCTGACGACTCTGTCTGCCTTCTTGCTCATGTTCTTCACACACTTCCTCTGTGTGTCGATAAGGAACAGCAGATATACCTAGTCCCTATCTTAAAATCAAAAACTTGGTTGTTACTTATCCGCGTTATCTTTGTGGGGAAATGGGCCTGGAAAGAAAAAAAACTTGTTTCTTCAGCTAGGTTACTTATATATGTTTTGCCTACCTACTATCGCTACTCCATATATATTATCTTCATGTCCCCCAACTTTTAATTAGATCAGTCGTGAGTTAGAAAAAAATGAGAAACCTATATTGAATTGCACAAAAACCCATTTCATTCAATACAGGATATATGCCCCCAAGTATTGCAGTTTTCACATGAGAGTATTCCGCCTACCATATCCTGGAAAACATGGGCAAGGCGGGGTTCCATTCGCACAAAAGTGAACTCTATACATATGTAAGTAACACAGACAAGACGGGAGACAAAACGCAAATTGCCCACCGAGCCGGACTAAATGTGCCGATTTATAATAAAAAAGGGACGAATGAGCCAACGTTTATTATCCACAGTCAGTAGGACAATGAAAATGTTGTTGTCTGCAGAACTGGGCCTATTTGTGGCTAATAGAGGTAGATTATATAGTAGTGTTGCCTTTTTTGGAATTGTATAGTGTGCACTGGAAAGCTCAGTACTCCTGATGACATAGAATGATACCTTGTGAAGTTGACATTGACTTGGAACCCCATATTATTAGAAGAAATGTTTATTTTGGAGAAAACTTTTTCAAGGCAGTAATTTGGAAGTGATTGGAAAAAATTCAATTTTTTAACTGCAATAATATGCCACTCACTCACTCGTCCTTTTATCCGGTGGAGGAATTGGGAACGCTGCGGACTGATATTGATTGCATAGCACAAATATGTAATAAAAAGTACTTTACTTTTGAAATGGGACCATCCCTAATCCCAATGCAAATACCTACGTCGCACCAAAACCGCCACCACCATATTTGACGCTGAAGTGGTGTACCTTTCGAATTGTCGCACAAATTTCGAGAAATTATCATAATGGCGAGGTTTCCCATCGCCCAGCAGCAGCATTAGTGCAAACTAGAGTAATAATTAATGTCTGGCTGGATGTACTCTACCCCAGTATCATATGTAAACATGGAGTAAAAGGGGTGTTGGGCTAGTGTTTACCGGACAATTATCCTGTGTGTCCACCCAAATAATCACACATTTTCCATACAATCCCACCAAACCCAACACTTTTGCAAACGTTGTGAGCTAGCTATAGCCGCGGAGCCCACACTAGAAATTAGTTTTCCCATGAAATATTGAGGTGAACATGGGCTCTAGCTCAAAATAGACAGAAAAAAACATTTTTACACTAGATGGGTATCAGGGGGAGAACATCTGTCGAAAAAATTGAGTTTTTTCAGTTCCTATTTTGAAATAAGGCGGAGAGAGCTACAAAATACATACATGTAATGCTGTATCATCATCATCATCCACGCATGTACGGACGGAGCATACAAAAGTCCCCTCCTTTTCATATAGCCATACACCAATATTGTACAGTTGGGAATGGGGATTTTTTGTGCTGAGCAAAAAAAGTGGATGTGGCACAAGAAGTGAGATTGTACACGATGCAGATTCCATCTTCAGATAAGGGGCGATGGCAAGAGGAGATAGGGGATGGCAAAAGAGGCTGTAAAGATGCAATACATTCCCCTCTAGCAGTTTACTCTGAGCGCGTAGTCAGCTTGTCACATTTTTTTATAGTATTTTCCTTTAGTCTAGTATGTCACATGGAGATGGAACAAAGAAGGAATTTTTTTAGACAGATGCTTCCCTTCGAATTAAAAATCACGCCTGACATTTTAGACAGCAGGCAGGCTATGCTCACAGGAGCGGAGAAAACATTCCTATTTTTAGGGAACAATGTGTGGAAAAGTGAAAAGGGATTGGAAACATATATATTATATATTCTTCTGGTCTGGTTGGGAAATGTGGAAGGAATGTGTCTTTAAGCACGAAAAATATATTATAGCAGGAGGTATTTCTACAAGGTAGACATTTTCTATTGCAAAACATCCTTTTTGAAAAAAAAATGTTACTTGAAAGGTGTCTTGTCTCTCTCTCTCTCTCTCTCAGTGGCTTCGCTTCAGCTCCCAGGATGATTACACTTTTTTTTTCTAATTATTACATTTCTCACTCGCTTTTTGTTTCAGCAGAGGAGTACAAAGGGGGAGAGGAGACTGCAGCAGCAACAGCTAATCTCGGGGTTTTACACATTTTCTTTTATTCCTCTTCTTTTCTGGACTTTTGAAAATAAAAATCCAGAGAGAAACAAAGGGAGTGGGAACGAGGAACGGTATATACACACTTCCTTCTCAATGGATTGCAAAGTTTGACCATTACTGTCTGACTGAGGAGGCACACAAGCACACAAGTTTCTCAAAGTTTTCCATCTTCAAAGCTCATCTGCTCAGTGTGCTCATGCAATGCAAGCAGTTTATCTTATCTCGATCAGAAATCGGAGGCAGAGTTGAGAGCACATTCGAAAATCTTTTGATAATGCACACACATTTTGTCTTCTTCCTTTTTGCTCCAAAGGAAAAAAAAGTTACTTTTGTCCTCTTCTCTTCATCTCTCATGCATTTATGTACATTACTAATGCATCATGCTCAAATATTAATAACAAGTGTTCAACTGGCATATTGACATTCGTCGCTTGTGCTATAGCTACACTACGCGGACGGAACGGAGGAACACACAGCGCTAGTGAAAATGGACTGAAACGCTTATTGAGCAAGAAGCGGTTGGATGCATAAAAAATGTAATTCTTTTTTTTTCTGAATAGAGCGACTAGTGAATATCACATCATACATTAAAAATGTGTTTTCTTGAGCCAAACAATGTGAGAAGTGATTGTACTCTGAGAAGAGAGAGAAAAAAAGTCGTGACAAAATTCTCTTTTCGCGTACATACACTTTTCAAAGGAGAACCCTCCTCCTTCCTTTTAAGCACGGCATGAACATTTGAAAAACTCTCGTTTTGAATCATCCTCGCGTATATAGTCAAAATGTGTATACGCATCAACATTTTTACCATCATCATCCTGAATAGAAGCGCAAATCATGAAAATAGAGATTCAACTTGGAGATAAAATATCACATTTATTTTTTTCCCCTCCCGTCCTCCTCGTTTGCCATTGCCTTTTGAAAAACACGAGCGTTTTGAAACTATGGGCATGCATGAGGATGAACTGTGTGGTGAACTGACTTTATATATACCTTCGGTTTTAAAAGGTAAAATATCCCTGCGCTCGCTCGCTCGCTCGCTCGCCAAAGAGAAAACTGTAAAATACGGTTTACTCACCCATCCTATAAAAAATAAAAACTTTTACAGTATTAACAAGGGAAAAATATATGTTGTACGTTATTCTGAATTTTGATCAAATGAAAAAATCAGTGAAATGGTTGTATCTCTGGCGAAAAATGTTGATTACTACAAATTGGCAGATGAAATAAAAAAAAAGCGGCAAAAAATAACAAGGGGATATGATGGGTAGGGAACCGTGTACACATGAATTTCGTGTTATTCAACCAAAGCCGCGATTCCTCCCCTTTGACATGTGTGCCCCCCAAAAATACAAACTTGTAGTGGATGCTTAGTGAAAACAGAAAAAAATAAGATTAGCACGGTCTATCATTCTTCAGTCAGACATATTCTAATTTTATCCGTTTCGTCAAAATTGAGTGGAGCGTAAAAAGTTTATCGTGTAACAACAAGTACCATTTTTTTCGTAGGTATATCTATCTGTTTGTTTATGAATTTGTGTGGAGGCATTTAAAAAATTGTGAGAAATTAGTGCGCTCTCGTCTGGCCGTCTGAGAAGAAAAAGAGGTTCTACTGCAAAAATACGGAGGAGTTTTTTTTCCATTTGAAACAATGTGGCTGGTTGTGTGTGTGCTATGTACATAGTGTGTACACGGTGCGCTGTTTGCAAAAAGGAGTGAAGGAGGGTATAGTGCCCAACCCAAAAAAAGCCTCTTGGATATTTATTGCATTTCCACACTCATCATGAGAGATAGACACGGGTGCTATCCTTTACACCATCTTGACACATGTAAACAAGGAAAAATGAAGCTTTCATCTCTTGTCCATCTGGTATGCCTTGAGATAACTATCATTTTTCCACGTTGTGGTCAAAAAAGTTTTTGCATTTGAAAACGGAAAGTTGGTTTTAACATTAATTTTTCGTAATGGGTGGATGAATCACGTGACGGTGCCAAAAAACGTGGAAATTTATTCTGATGTCAAGCTCATGTGTCGTATGAAAAAGAAAAGGTGGTTTTACACGCACATTTTTTCTCTTGAAAAAATACCCTAAACCATGCATTGCATATTATACATGTGTACAGGACGACGGGACGGTTGAGTTGGGGAAAAATCGACCGGTGGTGGAAAGTGGAGGAGACACGAGCTCGACATCATCATCACATTGAAACAGTATGAAAACAAGCCACCTCGGTGGAGAAAAAAAAGTGTTTACTTTAGGCTCATTATATTCCAAAGGCGTTCTGCTGGGAAAACGATGTTGAATGGGATATTTTTTTGGGGAAAGAAAAAACTTCCATGTACCTGCCATTGCTGGAGGAGATATCGACCGAAAAAACAGGATATATCACTGCACACAAAGTGCATCAGAGATAGAGCATGCGTCAGCAGGTTGCTGCTGTATTGATAAAGGAAAATCTGGATTAAGAATGGAATGGGTTTACAGGGGATAAGCCGTGAAACTAGAAAGTTTTAAGGAGGGAGCTATCATGCATAGATTTGTGGTAATTGTCTCTTTTTCCTTAAGCTGTAATTTTTGCCCAGGACTTTATGTGTACAACAACACCATGTAGTTTTGTGGATTTTCCGACTATTTTGGCAAGAGAGAGTTTGTGTGTATGTGTGTGTGTGTGTACCCTCATCAAAAATGGATTACCGGGCTTGATGAGTTTTTCCCTTTGGAGGCGGCCCATACATGTCTCCGCTTGCATTATAAAGAAAGCAGGCGAGTCCGACTGGAGCAGCAGCAGTTTTTTCTTTTTTTTGGCACGGTACAATCAATAGGGAATTCGTGCACTAAGTAAGACACACATACTGAAAATTGAATTGAGAACAATTTTCTTGTGTGTCCCTCGGAATTGAGTTGTGGGGATGGGTATCCACAGTGAGAAGTAATACCCCTTGTAAATAGTTTCATTAGGGGAAATAAATATTTCACGAGAACATTGCTCCCGTACACACAGCTCCCCAAGAAAATTAAAAGGAGAAAATGAAAATCATTATGAATGTGGTGGTGGGGAATATTATACTCAGGTATTCAGAGAGGAATCTAAATGCAAGTTCAAGAAAATTTTCATCAACATCTGCATATTATCCGCTGGTTATTAAAATTATTGATTGTGGACTATGATTCCAATTTGAAAATTGCATGGGAAATGGAGCGGCAAGGAAATGGGTTGAAGGAAATACGGAAAATGTGTGGAGATACTACCTCTCGCTCGGGAATTGTATATATTTCCCCAAATGGATATATCAGAATTCAATTTTCCTCGCCAGAGAAAATCATTTTTCGGGGTTATACTCGTCAGTATCTTGTGTTTGCATCTTGCCTTGGATTAATTCCGGCGAAAAATCTATGTCACCAGAAAGCAGGCTCCAGGAAACTTAACTACTGGTTTCACCTTAAAAACGATGAAATGAGAAGATAAATTGGGAACTGGAGTGTGTGATTAGTCCGATAAAATCCAATCAGACAACCGCAAACACAAAATTAATCATACGGTTTCCTCCATTTTCCGCTCCGCGTTTCGATAAATACACGTGGAAAATGTGAGGAAAATAGGTAGACGCAGCACAGAGTTGATGGGTTAATTTTCCAGAGGAAAATTCAGGGGTACACATGTCACCACAAAAGCAAACAAAAAATGTGAAGAATGGCTGAAAGAAAAAAAAAGTAAGTGTATTTGTCTGAAGAGAGCTGAGAGAGAGAGAGAGAGAGAGAAAATAAAGTCTTCTACTTTATTATTCGATTATTATATCTCGTCCCCTTTTCAAAGAAAAACCAATATTTTACTTTTGATCAAAAGAATATAAAGTTGTTTTCAACCTGGTGGAGTCTCCTTTTCTTCACAGTTTGTACTTATCAGTTGGAAATCAAAGGATTTTTATGCAACGTGAACAGAGGCTCACATGCTCGCTATTTCCCTATATGCATATTGACACTTTATTTATTCAAAATTGTCTCGGAAATCCACGATCCGTCCCAAGGGACGCATAAAAAGTTCTCCATGCGGGTTTTGTGTTTTCCCAAAGAAAACCCAAAAATGGCCATTATTTGTCGGGGAATGAATGGAAATGAGAATATAAAAGTGGGAACAAGGGAAAACACAAAGTTTTTATGGGTTTTCAAAAAGAAGAAGTTAACAATGCAATGCCGCCACTACCAGCACCACCACAGCCAGTGTGACAACAAAATTGTTGTGCTTCTTATTTATTCCCAGTTGGTTTCCGTTGCAAATAAGAAGAGAGAATAGGAGAGGTATATACTACACGCTTCCACTTTTGTGGAAACTTTTACTAAAACTAGTATTCCAATCAAGAAAGGCATGATGGCATGGATTAAGTCATTAATCATTATCCATTTTTTGTGAGAAAGTCCGAATCGTAAAAGCAGCGTGAGCCTATGGATTATTTTTTTCCTTCTTCTTCTTAGAAAGCTTGTTACTCGGAAAACGGAAATGAAAAATATTTTACAACTGATCATTCCGCGAGCCCTTATTTTTATGACTTCTCCCATACTGTTTTTTCCCTTCGTTTATTTTAACAAGATCCGGAATTGCCCCGTATAAAAGTATGAGCCTGATGCAATACGAGATGGTTGATGATGAGAGCGTCATAAATTGCTAACAATCGAGATTGGGGATGATTTTGCAGATGTTTAATTAAAAACTGTAAAGTGCAGGCAAGGGAAATAATATGGACGAGGGCCTGCGAGAGAGAAAAAAAAAAGTCTTATCTGTTTAGCATATTATACATGTATTGTATTATTGTGCGGGACGATGTGCACAATGAGCTTCAACTTTTTTGCACAAAATACAGAGGTTGCTGTTGTTGGTTGGAGTGAACGTTTGATGAAATATTAAAAAAAGTGGTGAAGGATTAGTTCCTAGGTTTTGCTCCGCTTTTCATCGGAATACATTACGTGATGGTATGTATTCAGCACCCTCAACCGGAAGGCGTAGATGCAGTGGGGTACATATATTTCTGTATAAAATGTAATAAAATGAGAAGAAAAAAAGAAAATGTGCATTCAATTTTGAGAGGTGGTTGAGCATTTAGCGCTGTATGCCCTCATCGCATGGTAGCGCTAAGAAAATTTGACTTTTCCTCAAAAACTCGTTTCGATACACTTTCTGGCCAGAACCAGAACAAAAATGAGATAAAAAAAACGACGAGGAGGTATAGAATAGAGACTCAAAAGTGGGATCTGGCTCTGGCGCTACATATTCTACATCCGCAGTTTGGAACATGACTACGAGCAGGGGCACATCAGGTGAGATGCATGTCTTCCTCTCTGAGCACCACCACCACTACAACCGCTCTTGCCCTAATAAACCTTCTGTCGTTTTGCCGGTGGTGGAGGAAAAAAAAGAGTGGACGTGTGGTGGTGTACTTAAACTTGCGTAATGTAGATTGGGAAATTATTTGAGAGCAAAAAAAATATATTTGGTATTCAATGTGGGTATCACGGTTTCAGCTGTTTTTTCATTGAGGGATCGGATCGGTATATGGAATAGAGAATGATGTAAAATGCTGTTTTTTGCACTTTAAGCTTCCCAAAAAAATTTGACTTTGAGCTGTTTGTCCAAACAATTACTCATTTTCTCAGACGTCTCACTTCTCCATCCGATCTTTAACCGTTTAACAATACCCTCTTCTTGTACGTGTACGTACGTACGTATTTTCAGCTTAATAGGAGGACGGAGGTGGTGTACAAGTAAAAGTTGTTTTTTCCACTGAAATCCAACTTACTCATATTTTTATGATATGAGCTACACATATCCAATTATAAAACGTTATGGATGGACCGCTTGCATCTCTCCAGCTAACCGGAAATAATTACACCTTTTGTTGAATCTCATATATGCTTGCAGGGTATTCTGTTTAAAGTTAAACCTTACGTAATGTTTTTTTTTACATGTGGACTAGTATTCCCTCCGTGTACAACAACATCATAATAGTATTTCGTATTCTGCTCTGCTAGCCTTTACTCCAAGATATTCAGGTGGTGAGCATGCCAATAAGTGTACACACAATGTGTCGGACTACCGAGTTAAGAGTTTTATAATAATCTTAAGAAGGTACACGACTGACATAAAATGTGTATGAGCATTTTGGAGAAGAAGAAAAAACTCGTGTGTTCTGCTGGGCGCAAAAAAAAAAGTCTAGTGATATGTGACTCTGGTTTTAGAGCATTGCATGTAAGCGAGCGGATGTGCAGACACGAAGATGAAGAAAGAGTGAATTTGCTGAATTCGATGGTGATAATAATAATAAAAAAGTTAATAAATAGGCTCTTCAGTGTAATTCAGAGGACACGCAACCTTTTAAAAAATATGCCCATGTTAGAGGCTTTTTTTCAGGGTCGAATCATATCAGTAGCAGCAGCAGCAGCAGAATGCAAATGCATACGGTATCTTATCCAACACGCACTTCCATAATGGCTATATATACGACGAGTTAGTGCAACGAAATGCACACACTTTTGGCGCATAGGTATACCTACACTTTGAGTGCACTCTCAGAAAGATTTGCGGGCACGATAAGGGAATTTGTTTTGACGCTTTTCCCTCCTTATCTTGATCCTTTTGAGACGATTTGACCGATAAATGACTTCATTTTAGGAGTACGCATGCCACGCATGATAACTAGGAGATGATGATGATGGTTTTGAAAAGCGGTTTAAAAAAATGAGAAAAAGGGGATACTCACGAGTCGTCGCTTGGGTTTGATAAGAGGTCTATTTTGGCCATTCATTTTGTAGTAGAGACCACAAGCATTGCAGAGGTAGTGACCTGTCCCATCCCGTCTCCAGAGGGGGGTCGACGTTGCCCCACAATTTACACATTCTCGACCCTCTATATCGACAAAAACCAGGATTGTTTTAATTAGTAGTAGCTTGATAAAAAACATGATTATATGGTTATAGTTCACAACAGATGTTAAGTTATTTTGATGAGAGATATATAGTATAAATTTTTTTTTAAAAAAAGCAGCAGAAGTAGTAGCAGTGGTAGAGGTTCCAGTTGGAGGTAGATTCCAGAAGCAAAGAGACAGTAGTAGAAGAAAATTTTTATATATTTTTACTGGGAAAATGGGAAGAAGTTACACATTTAAAAGAGACACAACATCAGCATCATCATCAACATCATCATCATCATGATTTTTTTACTCATTAGAATATTACCAGGATTACATGGTATGGACTAGTGGGGAAAAGGGAATTAGCATTTTTCTACGAGAAAAAATATATCCTGATGGCCTGGGCCAGTTTTCGAGAACTACTTTTTTCCCGTCCGTGTAAACCCTGCGCATTGGTACACAAAACACCGAAGAGACGACAAATTTTATATTTTTTCAAACAAGCAAAGCTGATTTGCATTTGTGTGCATATCTCCTCTGCAGCAGCATTGCTTATTCTACCTTCCTTAGCCAGTTTTTCCCTGAAAGAAGTAATGTGGGAAATTCTCAAGCTGAAAAGGAGCTTGAAAAACTGACTTGCTCCAAGTCAACTCTTCTTTTAGTTAGCTACCAACTACGAATTTTTATTGCTGTCGTAAAACAAATGGCTTGTGTGCATGGCTCACAGCTTCTCTTTAAAAAGTTAGCGTCTACTACTACTTATGCCTGTGTTGTTGGATACGTCGTCGTCGACGGGGAGCAGAAAAACATTATGTATTCTTGTTGGGCTTAACAAGCAACGGCAAAAGGTGACGTGATGGGATGCGAAAAAAAATGACTACAAAATAATGCACACCAATAATATTCACTTCTTTAGTCCCGTTCAGTTGTGGTGTGTGCACTACACTACTGACAAAAATAATAATAATAAAATCTTGATAACTACTTACTTCAGCCCTTATCGTGTCCCTCGTTATGACCTAACCTAATCGAAATATATGGGCGGATAATTAGCAAAGTGTGTGGTACTCTCTGCCACTTGATGCTATAATCAATTTGGCAAAAATTGCATCGATGATACTGTGAAAAAATGATATGATAAGAAGGAGGGCGAGTTTGGAGGTGCAAGGTTTCGAGGGTACACTGCCCTATTAATTATTGGGAGGGAGGGAGGTGGAGTGAGGAGTAGAAATTGGGAGTTGTGTGGCGGAATAAGGGGAAAAGTAAGACTTTTTAGATGTAATTTACCATCACCGTGATCCCAGCGGAGGCCAGTTTTAACATTAGTAGTGAGTTCTACTAGAGGTGTGGCCAGCAGCAGCGTTAAAAAAGAAAGACTTTTGGTTAGATTGGTTGGTTAAGTGAATTGAATATTTTTTGTTTTTTGGTTGGAATTGAAAGGGGTTTGGAAGCAAGAAGGATGACAAAAGTGTGAACGTACCGGCGCTAGATCGATTTTTCGTCCGCTGCGAATTCCCCCCGGATTTGGTGTTTGACGAAGTATTATTATTGGAATTGCTAAAGGTAACATTGTTATTATTACTAGGATTACTACCACTATTGTTATTACTCGACGAGGTGTTATGATGACTGGAGGAATTGTGATGATGAGAGCCTCCTCCAGACGGCGTCGGACTCTTGTGGAAAAAGAGATTGTGATGGGATGCCGCTGCTGCGGCGGCAAAGTAAGGGTGATGATGGGCATGGTGGGCGGCCGCCACGGCGGCATCCCCAGAGTGGTAAAAGTCCCCTGGGGATTGGTGTCCTGGCTGGGCGGACGCAGTACCATTCCCTCCGTAGGAACCTCCACCACTACTACTGCCACTACTACTTGTTGTACTACCTTCCCGACTTGGCTTCAGTCCTCCGGATCCTCCACCACCACCTCCTTGACCACCTCCCGGGATGGATAAGAGACTTGAAGGTTTTACATCGAGATCTACACCGCCACCACCTCCCCCGCCCCCGTACATATCTTGGTGAGCAGATGTTGGAGTTATTGTCTCCGGCGTGGTGTCCTTTGGCGGAGTTGGGGGGAAAGGGAAGATTGAATTGTGAGGGTGGTGGGAAGAGTGGTGACCCGTTGACGAGGAAGAGTTTGACCCAGAGCTGCCACTAGACTTTTGATGGGAGGGGGAGCTCGTGGGAGCAAACGAGCCTGGTCCCGCGTTCAGGTGATGTGGCCAGCTGGGATATTTATCGTTTATGGAGGCAGGGGAGGATGTCGGTAACCAGGGATGGTGGAGGGGAGGAGGGTGATGGAAGTGGGGGCGACAGACTTGATGTGGATTGGAACCCGGATGGCTTCCCGTCGGGCTGCCACTCATGGAGCCTCCCCCTTGCGCCATTCTTTGCACTGGAAAATCACGAGAAACAAAAAAAAAGAAGATATTATTCCACGAGTTAAACTAGTTACTCCACTCTCATCATCAGTCAGTCAGTCATGTACGTATCGCTACTCAACTCAAACTAATCTTTAGCTCTCTTCATCCCTAAACTCACAAATCAATCAGTCAGAGCCACCCAGCCACATATTGTTTCCCCCCATTTTGATGTCAAGTATACATACACATATTTATACGACACCTCTCCCAGCTAACCATGTTAATTGAAACAGTTCAAGTGGAACATTTAGGACCAAGGAAAAAAATTACAAGATTTGCCAGGGGACACCCACTCTGACACTGGCAGCCTCGAAAAAAATATGCGCCATATTACACAGATTAAATAGGTATATATTTTCATTTACGAGATCAAAGTTGTTGTATTTTTTTGCTCATTTGGGAGCACACAGATTATCACCGCTGATATCCCTCTTTTTATATTATTAACTATTGCTTTTGGTCCCAATCCAAAGGGCTCTGGCGGCTTAAGCCTATAACATGTGTAATAATATGCTGATAACACCAAAAACTAAAATAACAATCATATTGCACACACAGCACACCGGAGCACATATAAGTTGCCTGCCATTCATTCACTTTTTTTCAAGTACTCCTCACACACACTCTCCTCAAGCATCCTCTTTATGAAAAGCCAATTAAAAAGTGGAGCCGAGTGAAGTATTACTAGTTGGGAGATCATAAAAGCCACTCAACCTTACAAAACTTATATGTATATACGAAAAATATTATGTAGAATTTTTACATATGCAGCAGCAGAAGCCGTTCATAACTGCCGACATGGCGGTACATATACCTAATCTTGAAGGGAGAGCTTAGTGAGCATGAAAATAGCAAAGGTGTGCAGTGAAAAAGGGTCGCTGTGTTCAAAGCCTTATCATGATTTGCGAACATGGTGTTCCCTCGAAAAAAAGTTAATCCTCAAAACCTTACGTAAAAAATTTGCCAAAAAATCCATTCTATAGAATCCCCTGCTATCATCCCCATTTATCACAAGTAAATCACCACCACCACCACCGTCATGTGTTTTCAGAGAGCAATAACACACTCCGTTTTTCTGAATGTTGGCAAACACATCATGATATTTAATTAGCCAAGATGGATTCAATAAAAAAAACTAAGGGGAATCCCTCACAGTCGATATTTGCTCAGCTAATACTATAATGCCAAAAAGAATGTTAAATTTTTTTTGGTCACTCACTCTCGTACGCTATATGTTTGATAGGGGCTAAAAGAAGCCTGTACCTAAGCAAATATTTTTTTTCGTTAATGTTCTATTTTTATTATTACATTAAAAATCAATTTGACCCTCTAACTGCGATAGAACAAAAAAATTTGACTACAATATGCACATTTATTTTTATTTTATTGCGCCATCAACTTCTCATCCTTTTAGAGTTGATTAGTGATTTTTGTACGTGTGTGCCGTAGTTTTTAATTCATATTCACTCACAGATCGACAGCGGAGATTGTGTTAAAGAGTATTGTAATCATTGTGATTTATTAGTATACTCCCATACCCCAGCCGTGTCTTACACATCCATTTAATTGCAGACTTGCCCATTTTATTATTGTGCATTTTGACTAGAAATTTTGATAGTGCCAAAATTAGTGTTTTTTTCACCTTCCTTCCCCCAATAATTGCCGCATAATTATTGAAACTAAGAAAAATAATTAAATTCATGCTCACATTCACAAGTTGTTTGGGATGCTTAAAATATATACACATGTTTATGTCCTGTTTTACGCACTCATTTTTATGCGGTTTTTCTCTTAAAGCCAGGAAATCATGATGGGATGTGTAATACACAATAAAAATACCTACCATGTGCATATAGAAGTAGTAGAGGCAGGCAGGCAGGCAGGCAGGCTGGTAGGGATTTTATGATACTAGGTTGCACTTTTTATACTCCCTTTAACCAAACAACAAAACAGCCCCTGTGCACATTTAATCTTACATTTATATCGCTAATCAAACAACCCATTAAAACCTGATATAGACTTGAGGTAACTCCACTTGAGAGGAAATTATAACAAGAGGAACAGTAAAAAATCATAGAACACCGTGTTTTCATATGGTGGCTAAAACCAGTGAACAGAGTAGACCTGTTATTTTTGAAGTGCATATATAAAATATGTTATGCATGTAGTGGTGGTGGTGGTGGTGTAGAGTAGGTGCAAACAATTCATTTTTTCTTCTGGGGGAATATATTTATGTATGTGTGTAAGTGTAATGATAAAAAAGTGCATTATTAAAAGCATCCATGATGCATGCATATATGCATGAGGATCTTCACCATCCTGATAACCATCGGCCACGATTGCCAATTGCAATGTAAGCAGTTACATTTTTTTGCTGTTGAGCTAAATATGTACAGTGTGCGTGGAATGAAATATTTATGTGCACACAAAACCCGCCCTCTTATGTGCATTTTATCGTAGCAATTTGTACTTGGTCAATGAAAATTATACATTTATATAAAAAAAAATGAAAATTGTGAATCACACGTAGTGACTGGGATGTGGATATCATTAGCATAAAAATGGGGTGATATTGATAAGTCACTATATGAGCTCCGTATTAATTTATGTAAAAAGCGAGCAAAATTAATGGGATGTTTTTTGTATCCAAATTAATATAGTGTGCACATCAAAAACATGATTTTTTTGCACCTTTGCAATTCAATTGTCTCAATCCTTTTGTTTACGTAGCTCGCTGTTTTTTTTTTTGAAAGAGCGGAAACTACATTTTCTCTCGAAATGGAAAAAAATGTGTTTTAAACCCTTTATTTATTGTGCTATAGCCTGCTTAGTTGCGAGACGAGCACAACGAGGAAACGGATTTTGTCGCTGAATCTCTCATGTTGTTGTTATATATATGTTTCTCACTGGCTGCTCGTTTCCCCTCATCTTTGGAGAGGTTGCTTACAAGCAAAGCGCATAGCATAAAGTGCGAATGAAGGTGGATGCTGTACTACTACTATAAGAAGAAAAATAGGGATTTTGTGGTTGACACTGATAAAAAATGTATAATTGTTGATGTTAAATGAACTGCTTACAAGACATTTTTTCTTTTGATAAAAGTCAGGTATTTGAAAAACTGTGTGATTCTGACTTGTTGAGAGATGGGAAGGGTTGATAAAAATGGAAAACTATAAAACACACAGTATGTGCATAGGTACCGTAATAAGCAGAACAGGAGGACTGCATGGTAATGTTATGCATGCCTGCATTTATTATTTATTATCGATAAAACTATGAAAAAAATATTGTATTTGTCTTGTAATGTAATACCCCACTAGATATTTGCTGGGGATAATAGGCTGGCTGCTTATTTGCTGGTTATAAATATCTGAGAATTCTTTTCCCAAGTCACAAAATACAATGCAATACCACTACTACCCTCCCAACGCATGAATGATATATTCATGAGGATGTAATTGGCGCACTTGAAAATGCAAACGCTATAAATGATTTCCATCAGAAGAAGGAGTATAAGAATATAAAATGCATGTCATAATCATAATTTTTGTAGGATAATAATAATATGCACTAAGCTGGTGGCATTTTTACTAGCGGCATAACGGACAATGAAATAATGAGGGGGAAAATGCGCCTACTCTTGTTTGCATAAGTCAGGCAGAGTGAGTGATTTTACTAATTAATTTTGTGAGTTGAGAAATGGTGAGAGGAATAATGTCCGCTCTATAAATTTGCTGATGATGTACGGGAAGCGACATTTACATTTCTAAAGTTAAATAAATAAGTAATAACTATAAATATATAAATAGGGTCTGCTGGTTGTATATAGTTTTGAAATGGATTGTGTGAAAAAGGTTGTTGAGTAAAATTTACTTTGAGAGTAGGAATGCATGGATCCGGAATAGTATCTGGCTACCCGCGACGTATTAGTAACCTCACTAAAGAAAACATCGGCAGTGGCCATATCCTCCACTCCGAGACAATTTGGGGTGGATGTTGCGTCCGTCGTGCTGCAGTTACTTGGGAGCCCACCACTAACCGAGGAAACTGGAGAATGTGAGGAAACGTGAGGATGATGCAGAAGATGCTGGTGCACAGAGCCGATTGATGATGAGGATGAGGGCGAACCCAAAAAGTTTGAATCCATATATCTCATCAATTCAGGGTCAGCGGTTGGGAATCATCAGATGCACGAAACAAGTCATTTTTTTACATGTCACTACAAATATTTCACGAAAAATGGAAATTACACTGTCCAAACGTACGTAAGGTGTCCTGCTACACGAGGAAAACAACACACTGATTCACTATCACAAAAATGTGAAGAAGATATTGTAACACTTTATATTAAATCCCACTTTTGAGTCTGTCACTTTTGACAAATGTATTCAAATTGGCCTGTTTCACAGAAAATTGTTCACAGCTTTTGTTCGAGCAGTCTGAATATTTCATATTTCATTGAAAGTTTAAAAAAAAAAGTTTGATCGAATTCACCTACAGCTCGCACTTATGCGATCCACACAAACAAAAACAACTCTTCTTTTTGTCAAATTTTTACATGAGCCAATAGTATGATGTTTTTGACAGGTAAACAGCTAGTTCTCCCTGTTCCAGTGCGACGTGAAAAGTTTTAAACAAAATGTTCGTCTGACAAAGTCGACAACTAGTTATTGCTGCCACACAAAAATGTCCCCAGAAATCTTAATTATTAGGGGCAAACTAGCTCCAACTTTATTTTAACTTGTTAAAAATCCTTCTCATTCAACCCTGCTGTTGGCTCAACACATTTTGTTGACTATAATGTCAACTGTGTGTGCAAGTTTTCTCCAGATTCAGATAAGATTCCCGAGACGGCATTCCAGCGATGCTCCAATCACACACTGATTTCTCATATCTTCCCGGACACACCACGAACTCCAAATGTATATTCATATAATATAGAGTGTATACAATTACGTGTGAAAACCCGGGATTGGAAAGATGATAATTTTTTTTGTGTGTGTGTTAGTTATACGTGTAGGTATAGGTTGGTTGGTTGGTAGTAGCGAGCTGTGCCCGACTCGGAGCACACAATCACTATGAAGGAAGGAAGAAGCTGATAGTGAGCTTTTTTTCTTATCTGATCTATCTGAGAGCTTCAGCAGCAGATGAAGCTCCTATTCAAAGAGAGAGAGAGAAAAAAAAGTTTCGTCATTTCTCTAACGTTTTCGAACGGAGGGCTGAAAAAATCTAGGGAGATGTACTTTCCTGATGTAACTTCTCCCAGTTGCTTACGAGAAGAGACTCGGAATGTGACTGTAGATTGGAGGCTCTGCTCATTCTATGCTCACTCGCTCTACGGCGATATACACATGCAGCCAGCCGCCAGCTTGATGTGGTGTTCCTTGTGCATATAGCAGCAGCATTATCATATGAATGGGGTATATAAAAACGGTGGTGGTGGTGGTGGAGAGCGAAAAAGAGAGATAAGAAGTTGTGGAGCACACACACACACAAGCCCTTCTTGTGTGATATGCCTGCACATGTGAATGGGATACATGGGTATATATGGGATATCAAAACTATCTGTGTGTAATCAGCTCGAGTTTTGGAGGAGGAGGTGCCCATCTCGTAGTTTCGAGGTGGGGCGTAGACCAACACCGACCGCCTTGAGAGAAGAGGTTGAAAAGAGAAAATACATTTTTAGTCTGTCCCCCCATCCATCCTATAGCCACTGCCCACAAACCACTTTTTATATATAAAATTTGGATGGAAAAAAGAAGACGAGAGGAATATATAGTTAAGGTGGAGGAGATGAGAACAGAGTGTCCTCACATTTTCGGAATGAGACGACAAAACTCTGAATCAGTTTCAAAATTTGAGACTGGGATTGGAATATACAAAAAAAATTAAATCAGAGATTCTCATCTTCTCCCACTGAATGTGTGATGCAATTTATTAGGGATGAGTTGTGGGACAGTCAGTATAATAATAAAGCTTGGTTAACGCCGAAAAAATAGTGCGTGAAGATATGTATCATCACAAGAGTTGTCAAAAGATTATTATGAGGATTATCACCTGAGCATCATCAGTGTGTGTTGCGCGAGATGTGTCTTGCCAAATCTATATCATTTCATATCCTCACACTTTCCTGTCATCCCGTATCTGTTATCGGGCTCATCGTGAATAAATAAAGACGTCTTTTAGGGGTGATACACAGTGGCGCGCATTGTCACCTGAGATATATACACTCTTGTTGATCATCTAGGCTGATCATCTCTGATTATTCCATTAACCCACCTTTTCGAGTCCAAAACCTTTTCTTTGAGAACCTCTTCTGATCTGGTGACATAGCGAGAAGCAGGGCTTATGGATATCTTGCTGTGAAGCATGTCAAAAAAATGTGCGTGTCACATGCACATATCAGGTTTAAAACACCGTATTTTTTCATAATGATCTCATTGTTGTCACCGCGTAAAAGTTGTGCAGCCACATCAATTAAAAATAATATTTGGTCCGTTACGCCGTCGTCGTCCTCGTTCCGCTTTCATAAATTTGCTGCTTGCGCTGCAGTGAAGCACCATGATGTTCTGGCGCGGGGGAAATAACCTGCAGGATGGAAATCGATATTTGACCTGTTTCCAACGGATTTACTTAGTTTTTAACCGATAGAAATCACTGCAGTTAGCATACCACATAAACAACATGTTTATGCTGCAGTTGGTGCTGTCGCGCCAGCAGCAGCAGCAGTGAAATGTTTGTAATCAGATTGGCAGAGAGGAAATTTTTCGTTTGTCGTGGGTACTAATGTATCTGGTGATGAGGGGATCATGGATATGGAATAATATGGCTTGTGGAAACCTTATTTTTTCACTGTTGAAGAGGTACATATTTTTGTACCCATTTTTGTCATCATCACTTTTTTCTGTCCATGACCTAGACCATCATGCATAACCTGTGTGTATGTGTGTGGAGCATTCGAGCTTATTTTTTCACTGTTGAAGAGGTACATATTTTTTTTACCCATTTTTGTCATCATCACTTTTTTCTGTCCATGACCTAGACCATCATGCATAACCTGTGTGTATGTGTGTGGAGCATTCGAGCAGGCAGGAGGAGAGCGGCGATGGTGGTGTAAAGTTGTAAATAAGAATTTTATCTGGAGAGAAAAGCCGCTTTGTCATCCTTATCTCGCCACCATACCCCATCATCACGGAATTATGCAGTGGTTGCAGGATACGATCACCGGAATGGATGCCAAGTCAATAGGGATATCGCAGTACAAAACGGTGGGACGATGCGCGATGGTGGTTGTCATCATTGTCTTTTATCGGGTGTGTGTGTGTGCTCTGCTGTGTTTGCGGTGAAGAACCGTCATCGCACAAAAGTGCCACCGCCAAACTCTTATCTGGCCTGTTGGCTGCTCATACTCGAACACAAAAGGATTTTGGGAGATGAGCTGGAGGGAGGAGACAAGAATGTATTCATCCTAGATCTCATTAGTTTATCTCGGAAATGGAGAATTTCATTCAGGGGGTTCCTTGTTCCTCCGAAAAGTTTTCCCTGGAAAAGCAAAGCAGTGGGGAGAGGGAGAGGAAAAGTTATCTTTAGGACGCCTCCTCCTCCATTGGATCGCTCCACTTTGGATGCCAATGTGGAGAAATCAACTTTTTCACAGGCTTTCCCGTCATCAATCAAACTCATGAGGGCCAACTTTCCCTAACTAAAGTTTTCCCCCGAAAAGCTCATCAAGTTTCTCCCTCGGCGAAGAAGAAAGAGAGAAGTTTCAGGATCGATTTTTTTACAAGATGAGCATCACGAAAAAAGATGATCTTGCTGAGTGGTTGTATTATTATTAGCAGAGGTGGTGCTGTATTTATTTGATAAAGTAGATAAAGGCGGCCGGATTGTTTGACAGTTTGAAATTGAACACTGCGGATAAACTTACCTACATTATTACAAAGCATCAGGCTACCAGTTTGTTTACATTTTTTGTCAATATATAATCATAATCATCATGATGTTTTGAGGTAATCAAAATAACAAAGATATTTTTTAAATAAAGATTTTCTTCTTTCTTCTTCTTCTGAGTGAGATCCACAGGCACAAAGTTTCTTTAATAGCGGGGAGAAAAGAGATGATGATGATGAGATTGTCAGATGAGATGAAGTAGCCCGATCAAAAGTATTCTGCTCCTCTCCGTTGTTGTTGGTGCGCCAACATATCGCGCAGCATCTCAATCTCGTTTCTTTTACTTGGAGCATAATGAGCTGTGATATGATGCTTTTATATCGTACTTTTACAATGTGATTATGTGATGTATGGGGGATGCGTGGAAGATCATAAAAACGCTCTGAGAGTGAACCCATAGCAGCTCACACAGCATTTTGTACAGACTTTATCTCGGGACGACGACGGGAGAAGCATCATCTGAAAAACAAGATGAGCATCTTTTGTGCAGTTGCCCAAGTGCTTGGTATTCAAAACGAGTGAGAAGAGCTTTACAGTTCGTGCCTTGTTTGGAGAATGGGTGAATGGAGAGGCGGACCCTGAGTTGGTGGTTGGTATGTGCGGGATCGTCGGAGGGAGACTCCCACAGGAGGACTCAAGCCGTGATAAAGAAAACACAGGAGAGAAGCCCCACTATGTATTCATATCCAGCTATACTTTGCTATGCACTATACTTTATAAGGGTTGCGGTGGGCCATGTACCTACACTCTTTTCTGTTTCCCATCCCATTTCCCTATCTCTTCCACATTCCTTCCCATTCACAACGGCACGGCAACTCGGAGGGTGAGCGAGATGGGATACAAGAAGACTGAGATTTCAACAAGCTTCCTCTCTTCTCCGTCTATTCATCCGGAGAAGAGAACTTTTGGTGTCTCTCGGCATTTTTTTTATATGAAATCTTTTGATGCGAAAGCTGCTGTGCAGTCACGTAAACTAAGGCTTTTCTCTCAGAGATACACTTTTCCGCTCTCTTCCGGATCCGGATTCACTATCTAGAAAAGAAGATAACACATTTTTTTCTATCTGCCGCATGCATAGAGACTTTTGAGAAAAAATAGGAAGAGAGAGAGAGAGGGAGAGAGCGAGCGAGACAAGCTTTATCTTTTGTGTTTTCCTTTTTCCAGGGAAAAATCGTGGAAAAAATATGATAGCGGGTGGAAAAGCCTATTGTGTACCGTTTTCCATTTTTTCCATCAATCAATAATACATGCGCTTTTTATGATAACTACATCCTTTTTAGAGGGGAGTGATTAGATAGGAGAATCAAAACTGGGAGTGTATAGTTGGGGAATATGGAGGATTTTTGAAGGATTCGAAATATGTTTTTGAGATGTGGCCGGGGCTATCAGTCAGTCAGGGTATTTGCGTTGCATGCAATGGTTGGACATTGGGCTTGAGGACTCAAGTCGGAATTGGGGGAAACTCAGAATCTTGACTGCTTTTGTTACCAAAAAATCTTGGATGTCGAAAGGGAAAAGACAGTGATTATGAGTGTCTGCCTGGGATAAATATGTGTCAATCAAAGAGGTTCCTCATTTGGAAAAAGGGCTTCATTTTCTAATTGTACAAAGAGCGAAGCTTTTAGCATTACACAACAACACCACGGAGGAAGGAGCATTGATTTTTTACGGGTTGTTTCATAATGTGTGTCTAAATCCTCCACACTCACTCGACTCGAACGAAGGAATATATGATGTTCGACTGCTTGCTGCATGCACTGTTGTCATTCTGACATTCATCATGAGTTCCTCCTTTGACATTTACCAAACAATAGGAGTGGAATTGTAAATGGAGCTCTGGGCACGACGACGTACCTAATAATAAAACCCTTTCTGATGTACCTCTTCGGTCGTCGTCCAAAATGTGAAACATTTTAGTTTCATCCACCACCAGTAAGATCAATGCTGGCCGATAAATGTAACTGCGGAGCTGAGTCGAAGTAGTTTTGTTATGCTATCTATGTAAATGGGAGCAGAGGTGAATAAATTCTCAAAGCAGAAAAGGCCGAAGAAAAAGACGATGCTCCCTGGAAAACGTAATAATAATTCCAACCTTGTTCATTTTCATGAGGAGCGAGAGACAACGAGAGGATGAGTTTACGTGCTTCCCTGCTCATTTTGGATTATGATTTATTTATGTATTTATTCAAGCGATATGATCGTCTGAAAACGTACGCTCTCGTAGTAACGAGCGTGTGTCACTTTTTGATTTTCTGTTTCATTCGGATGAAAATCTTACGTCAGGAGGATGCGATTCCACAAACTCTTTTGAACTGAGCTGAGCCCAGGTCCATCATGATGTTGAGAACAAAAATACACTTCTGGTGAATGGTGAAGGACGACGGCATCAAAAGGGGATGCATGGAAGATGGGATACGTATTTAAAATGAGGAAAAAGTAAAGGCGCCACGAAGCTGTCAAAAGTGTCGCCTCGCCGGTGTTGACATACATCACATCACGTCATCCCTGGATAGGAGCTTTTTTGGGCGAAATAAATAATAATAATATGCTCAACAAATTTTTGGGTAACGTACGCCTTCTGTACCAATACCAATGCCAATAACGCACTGGCAATTGTAATGGGAAAAGTGTGTAGGCATCATTATTATTAGAAATTTGTGAGAAATATGGGTATCGAGGTGGATCCCGAAGAATTGCATGAAAAACGTGTAATTCTTAAAGTGGAGCTGGAGACATTTGATTCTGGGTAGAGGGTATCGATTTTTCCCTACGAGATCATTTTCTTCATCTCTTGTTCGGGTAGATATGCGGCCGGTTTGTAAAGAGAATCAAGGGGAAAAGTTAGGAATGGGGAAGCATCAGCCAAGATTTATGTGGAGTGAGATACGTAAGAAGATTAGAAAATAAAAAATTGTGCATTCTCCTGGAAGAAATCTGCATTGGCTCCAGATCCATTTTTTCAAATGTCTCCAGTCCATCCGCTCTCTCTCTCTCTCTCTCTCTGAGGTCTTGCTTAATCTTCTTTACAACAAGAATATTTGGGAGAGGGTCTATTTGTAAAAAACTTA
This sequence comes from Dicranocentrus wangi, assembly GCA_036850665.1. NCBI lineage: Eukaryota > Metazoa > Arthropoda > Collembola > Entomobryomorpha > Entomobryidae > Dicranocentrus > Dicranocentrus wangi. Next base: position 71,093 of record JAANSN010000028.1, on the reverse strand, counting down.
TTTGGGATGGGTGCGCATGTAGGTATATCAACTTTTGAAATTCCAAGTTCCAAGGGCGAGATATTTTTTTGCGCTTCCTGTTTTGGTTTGCTTGCCCTCTGGAAGGTTATTGAAGTAAGGTAAAGATTCATAATAGTTATTGGCTAATGTCACATTTTTGAAATCGACAAGTCAAATTAGGATTTGGGCTGGCTCCAGGATTATGTGCATGCAAATTAGGAAATATATCTAAATTCGAAATGTTTCGATATTAGTATTGATTAAATGGTGATGAGGGTTAAGGTTATGTTGGTCATTGATTATTAGTTTCGCAATTCTCTCGCTCTCTCTGGAGAAAAGGGTGCGATTAAATCGACAAGACCTTGAGGACGATTTTTGATGTCAGGAAGGATAAAACCCACTTGAGTGCTTGGTGATACGAAATTGCCTTGATGATGCGCGTTTGTCTTCACGTTCACAGTAGTGGTTGCATGTGGAGTGCCCCCTTCCACGCCGGAAAGAAGACTCTACGTGGACGTAAAGTGTGCAGCGCACTACACATATTCTCCAGCAGGCTGCTTCGAATGTCAAAAGAGTGTTCTCATTTGCGTTGTTGGACTGGCTGTAGCGTCCTTTTGCTGCTTCCCTTTTGTCTCCTACTGGACTGGAGTTTTCATACACCTAAATCATGCAAACCAACTAGGTATGTGTTATTGCAAAGGTGTACAGGGACTGGAAGACACTGCACTGGGAGTAGCAAAATCAATGAGTAGTGCTGTTAACCATGAAATATGCCCATGCGATGCCATGCCCATTATGCGAAATAAAGGAACAACGTAGTTTGCAGTGGTTTATTTTTTTAAAAGCTTGATTAAAATGCAGGGGTGATCTGCTGGTCTTTTTTATTTTCATCCGTAAATTATCCGGACATAATAATATAGCGAAGAGCGACTATTAAAATGGCCATCTTAACAGAAAAACGCAGAGCACCATGTAGTAGTAGTACAACTTTTTGTATATTATATTCCTTATCCCCTCCTCCCCCATCAAATAGCACTTAAGTAGTAGTACAGTAACTTTTATTCCAGTAGTGTACACTACACATTTATGGTATTAAGTAAATAAAAGTTATCATAGTAAGGTTACCTTAAAACTTGTAAAGTTTTACATTGATTATCACTAGTTCTGCTTTTCATCCCTCTCAACAAAATGTTTTGTTTTATTATTGATGAGACAGAAAAAATGTTGATGCTGTTGTATTGTATCATCACCGCTTCCCTTTTTTAAAAATAACCTTGGAACAATTAAGAAAGGATTAAGGTAGATGTATATAATTTTTTATGTATGGAAACGTAGCACAAAAATTATCCTAAATTGTAGTATAACAGCCTGAATAGTACCGTTTATGATAGTAGCTTATATAGCGTTTTAACAATTTCATAACAAAAAATCCTGTTTTTATTTATAACCTAGTCAATCGTCCGCTGTCGGTTGATGCGTTGTAATAAGTAAAGTACACAACAACAAGTTTCGTGAAATATATCACAACAATGTAACAGTTCAAAAGGAAAGGAAAAAAAAGCAAAAGTTTATATAATTATATGCGATCATGTTGGACTAATGTAGGTAATATGCTACGTATAAAATGTCGTCTAAAGACTGGTACACCTCTTGTGCTTTTCATTGTTGCTCATAGCTCATTCAGGTTACAAATGTTCTTCTAAATAATAATGGATTTCTTATTCCGAAAACCGTTTGATGTCCGGTGATAACACGTAAGTACGGGTAAAGCGAAGTCTATATAACGGCAGCGGAAGTATTTATAGAAGAACCATCTAAAATGTAATAGTAATAATAATAATATTGAGTAGTTACATTCAACTTGTAAGAAATCCCATCAAGAAAGAAGCTAATACTTAATTATCCTTCCCTTCCTATACTATGATAACAACTATCACTATTGGTTGGATTAGGTACAAACTGGAAAAGATATTATTCATATTACTATGTATATAGCAATCCTGTGGAATGAATGGCATAGGCAGAGATTGTTATTAATTGTTGTGCATTTTTTTGAGAAATCTGCTCCTCATGTTTTTTAAATACATCAACGGACATCAAACTCGCTTTCTCTGGAATATTGAGATTGAGATATCTAAAAAAGAAAACTTAAAAATGTACATTCGTTCCAACTATAACTCTATGCATTATTACTCTATACCTAAAATCTAATTAAACAATTGTTATTATTCATTGCTGCTTAGAGTTAGTTTTTGTGTGCGAATTGGATTTTTTTTTTAAAATCCTCTTCCGAACTATACACCTGCGCGTCGCGTCCCCTCTCGTCCCGGGTAATAATATTGATTGCAACAGTAGTAGTAGTATTGTTCAATACTAGAAATCGTTCAATAGTTTTAGTATTGTGTACTAGACGTTTAGCTGGATGATTTAGTCGAGAAAGGTTAAATATTACGAGTGTATATTATTATTATAGTCCTGATAGATACGTTTTTCTGCTTTTATTTTCTCTAGAAATTGATCGGGACATTCGTTCTTGAATCAATCAAGATATATGTAACTGACAGAAACCAATAATAATATACCGGTAGTGGTAGTAGGTATTCCTAAAGGTACGTGGTTACATAATATGATGCAGTTAATGATATTAGAATCCGTGCTGCTCATACTATAGTTAACTAACTAGCCCTCCTCCTTTAAAACAATTAACAGTATAACTCTATCCTAGAAAAATCCTAACGTTTTTTAGTCTTATTACAGTGAGGAGTTTACAACTAAAGTTTAGCATCTATGGTTAGGTGAGTAGTAGTAGTAGTAGTAGTCAATACTATATATACCATTTTATTTTTATTTTTATTATTTTTTTTAGTTAGTATTCGTGGTGTATTTAGTTAGAGTGTTATCGAACCAACTTCACTGAAAATCCGGCATCAGTGTAATTGTATATATAATATATGTATTGCGGCTGTATATCATCATAAGTAGTAGCTTTGTAACCTAACCTAAGTGTTTTTTAAATATATAGTTTATAGTTTTTTTTAGTAAAATGATAGCATTTTTTCTTCATTTTCAGCTTGGCTTGTTGTGTACATTGCAGAGAATTTATCACGCTTGAAATATATATACCTACGTAAGTACGAACAGAAACACTTACAGGCAGCTATAAGTAGAGTTACTTAAGAAAGATTTCAAAATTGTTGATTTTGTTGATTTGCATATCTGTTTTGTGGCTGTGGATGCGGCGTCGCGTCGTCCATTGTCGTGAAGAACAAAATTAAGTTTTCTATTAGTACCATGTGTGTGTGTGTATGTGTGTGTGTGCATAGGTAGTATAATATTTTGGTTAATTAATAATAATAATAATAACTTGATTTTCTAGCCAGTTACAGTTTTTAGAGGCAATAAGTTCGAAGGAAGAATGAAAAAAGATTTTTTTTTTCACAAATGGTTTCCTCCTCCTCTCACATTTTAGCAATCACATTTTCCCTTTTTGTGCTTTCCCATTTCCTAAAAAGTGGCTTTCCATACAATTACAATTCGTTGGAAATTTGACAAGAAACAAGAAAGTTTTTTTTACTACAAATATAGGTAATAATAAAGAAAGGATAATAGGGTGACCTACGTGGAAGGGAACATAAATGGAGTTCGTTTTTCTCTTCTTGTATCGTTACAACCTGTTTTAAATATTTTTTTTCTCACTTTTTGGTCAGAAAGGGATATCATCATTAAGTTTTTATATATGTATAGATACATATATGGTATATCAGTTCAAATGATTATTTATGGTAATTATCATACGAATTAAAATTATTATTAAAGTACCATATAAGATGTATGAAGTAGTAATGTATTTATAGACTCATTACGCAATGTAGTAATAATAAATATTGAAATAGTTTCTTTTACAGTTTACGAGCTCGTGTGGTCAAATTTGACTTGGATGAATGCATCCGGGAGTTCATCCTAGGCGGTGGTGATGGAGGTGATTGCCAACTGAGAAGCAAGGTTAAAAACATGATAAGTCAGAGTTTATTGCATACCTAGGTAATATCAGCATATATAATAATTAGGGAAGCATTAAGCAATTGGGGTTTCTGAGTAGTTACCCGTCATCCATAGAGTTGACACTGGAAACAGTGGTGTCCCTCGACGAGATAGTGGCAAGTGATGGTGATCTTGGCTGATGATAAGTGCTGTTATTGTTATTATTGTTGGAAGGTTTTCCACGAGGTTGTTGGACAATGGGTTGTGGAGGAGACTGCATCTTGTCGTCGGACCGTCTACTCTTATCTTTGGCTTTGCCATTACTGGTGCTGTTGCTCCGCTTGATGTCATCGAGATCATCGTGAGCCTTCGTTGTCTGATATCTGGATCGGCATGGTCGTTTGTTTTTGCCCCGCTCTTCGCAGGACGGACAGTACCAGAAGCTGAGGATGGAGATGGACACTGCAAAGAGGCTGGTTGGAAGTCCTAGTGCGATCAGAAGGGGGGACGCTGTTTCTTGCCAGTTGTAGTCGGTCACAACGAGGCGAGGATTCGCTCGGCTGTAGTAGCACGGAAATGTTCTCCCGAGCTGAGATAACACAGAGACATACATAGGTTAGCAAAAGACAAAAACTCCTCCTGATTTCACAATCAGCTCACGTCACGTTACGTTATATTCTGTGTTCATGCAAAAAATATGCATTCAATAACCAGAATTTACGTTTACCCAACTAGAACTAATTGGTAAATTGGAACAATACAGAGTACAGAGTGGGAAAAGAAGACAAACACAATAACAAAAATATTATGCTTATAAACGATGATATTTCGATTATTACTTTCGAGACATGTATGTATTATTACAAGTGCATGTGGAATGTGAAAGAGGAAGGTAGAGAAGGAGTAGGGAAAGCAGCTCCTTACCAGTTTGTATGTCTCCCCATAGTCATCGCATCTAACTTTAGGTGGGTAACCACAACCCTTTGCATTAATCAGTAGTTGAGTATAAGACACATCCCACTTGGATTCATCCTATAAAGATTGGACGGATTAGTTTGCTGGTCTGAATGGATCGATGCATTATTATTCGTTTCATATGGCAAGTTGGCTTACCAGCCAGTCTGAAGGATCCACCATGGTGAAATTTTCTATACGCGGGTAGCCCGGCTTGTGAGCCTTTCGATAACTAACATAAATTTGATGACATTGGGACGGGGTCGAGGTGCAACCTTCCCGACACGAGCTCCACCTCCCACATTTGCTCAGCCCGAAGGCATAGGTATAGTCAATGGTGACACAAGTGGCAGCTTCTGGGTCGAAGTCGGCTAGGAGCGTTGAGATGGAGGGCTCTACTACCAAAGGAATGAGGAAGAGTAAGGCAAAAACGCAAACAGACGCTACAATCCCTAGAGTTAGCGATACGTAAAATTTGACTTGTTCCTTCAGCGACAACTTCTCCGGTATTAAATCCGGGTCGAGACCTAGTCCTCCTCCACCCCCGGGGGAATTTGTGATATTACTACTTCTGTTGATGTTTGTTGAGGAGAGTGCGGTGGCGGGGCGGGAGTTGCATGCTGCGCTGAGGAGACCACCACCCCCGCCTGCGTCACGACTGGCGGACAACGGCGGCCCTGGCACTGTCCTGGATGTTATCCCCTCGGATATCGTTGCTCGTGACCCTACGCGACCTACACATAGTGAGTGCTGCTGGAAACTAGTGTTTGGTGGATCGTCTCCGTGTTGTGAGCTCCTACTTTCCCTACGCGCGTGCCGATTGTTTAGTGTTGAGGCGACTATTCCTGCTGCTCCTACCATTACGATGATTTCCTAAGGGAATATCACCACCATCATATATGTCCATAAGCCTCGAACATCCCAAAGCATCCGTCTCCACCAGACACAGTTATCCTGCTCCCCCTCTTATTGTTAGTTAACAGCTATATGTATGGCAGCCAGCTTCATCATCATCATCATCGCCACCGCCAATCATTTTTGTTTATATAAAATTATTAATTTGGGTAATACAAAATATTTAACGATCCAGTTGCACGAGCTCTGCTGGAGTACCAGAGAGCCGCCCTTATTATTTACATTTATCTACACCTACACTATCTATACCTTAATTATTTTTTCTATTTAGGTCGACATAATATTTTTAATGGTTTGGTTGCGTGTTTATTACCTATCATCGTATTCATACTATCTTACGTAGACAGATACACAGATATTATGATGATTGTTCTGACTTGAACTAATTACATGCCTGGATGGTTTTTGTACAACATTCCGTATCAATTTACTTTTTTTTTATTTGTTGTTTCTAATACTGACACTACAAAGCCATCGCCTCGACAGCTTCTTTCTCCAACGCCGCTTTGGCATCCGCTCCGCAACACTGGAAATAAAAGTGGGAGTCGTCCCCAACATGGATAATTCTCGTGCAAAGAACTAGCGTAAAACAAGAGACAATGGCAAGCGTGCAGGGGACCGCAGACGCAATCAGTAGCTCCATCATTGTCCTCATTCTGCTGAACCGAAGTACCACAAAGTCGGAGTTGTTTGGAGAGTAGTAGCACTGGAACCGGGACTGACTCCGGAGATCATTCCCATCCCCGCCAAACTCTGCATGAAACTTCTCACATTCCTGAAGGATGAGGGTGTTGACACAAGCATCATGGTTGATGTAGAGTGGGGTAGCATTGTAAATTAGTAGGTCTTGCTCTGGTGGCGCATATCGCCTCTGAACATCCACCGTCTTCTCTTCCATCTTCTCATGGTGACTTTGCAGGATGTACGTGATGTTAGTCTGGTTGCCAAAGTGGTCGGGCTCGAGAAGTGTTCCGTTGAAGCAGTCTGATAATACATAGGTTGTTCTGTCGTTGGGCACTTCCATCAACGTGGTACAAAACACCATGAACATGAAGGGTCTAGCTGGATTTGAGAAGCTGGTCATGTTGCTCCTCCAAACTATATCCCCCGATTCCATATCTCTTGCGAGATCACAACTGACCGTGTAGATGACATCTCCTTGTCGAATCATGATATTTTTGTTGTAAGTGTTGATGGAGATGCACCTCTTTTCGCATTTGAAAGGGGGTCGTACTTTGGCACATTGCCCGTAGTTGCATTGATACAAGCCCTCAAGATTCTTACAGGATGCACGATTTTTTGGGTCGCACCATATGGGTGGGTCGGTTGTCGTCAGATTACAGGTTAGAACGGAGGTGAGATTCTTGCAAATTGCACCTTGCGTCTCCCCAGTTGGAGATCCTGGGCTTTTGCTGCAGTTGAAAATTCCATCCAGAGTGGAACACTCTCCGTTGATGCAGCTGAGGACATGCACAGAGAAAATGCAATAATGATTTTACCCAATGTGTCAACATAATTTTTACATTTTTACATTTAATCTGGATGTAGCAGGAGCACTTACTCGTACGCCCTCATTTTCGGATCGATCCCGTGACAATACTTTGTATCATACGCTGCAGGGTCACACTCCTCCAACCGAATGTTACTCCCGTTCCTCCTGACGTCCACCCTAATCTGAGTGCACGTTCCTGAACTCTTTGACAAACACCACTCACCACATGAGCTCCACGAAGGTCCGGTACCCTCCTCCTCCTCGCAATTTTGTAAAGTTTTGTTTGACACTGTTGTGCACATCACCGTATGCTCTGAAAAGCCGGAGTTGAGGGTGCGATAAGAGGGCATGTACACTGCCACCGTGAGATACACCATACTCACACAACTCAACACTGCTGTCAACTGACAAATGCAGATGGTGAGGCAGACGCGCTTCTCGAACGGCGTATTCATCTCGACCTTCAAGTATCACGGAATGGAATGAAAGCATCTAGAAAGACAACGGAGCTACCAGAAATTCAACCTCCTTTCGTCACCATCCACTAATTCTTGGAGGATAATTATTATTACTATGCTACTGGATTTCAGCCAATTTCTTGTACTTATTTAAACTCTCTCGAGAGATCTCAATATTTCTTTATTGTTTAGCTCTACGCTATTATTATTTCGTTGGTCTCAGTAAACGAAGAGTAAATCCAAGATACCCAACAAATTTTGCTATTTTTTACAGTATTATATACCCTATTTGGGATCAGGGCTTGGTCTGTTCCAGAAATACGCTATATTTCTCTCCCATTTTGCCACACCATAATGGCTCCTCGGTATTGATATGCGTGACTCTTTCGTCATGGGCAAGGGGAAAGGAGAGTGGAAATTGGGACAGCTACGCAAAAGCAGTGGTGTCCAAGTGGATATATGGGATGAGCGCATTATGATATTTTTCTCTTGGCCCGATCGATACTGGGTCTAGCCGAAGAGCTTTCACCACCTTACTAATAATAACAACTCCACCAAGACTAGCTGCATATATACATGGGAGTGAAAATGCACTACGGGAATGGAGAACGCGAACCGTGGAGTCGTCGGGAATTTTGCGAGTTTGTAGAGCTGTATTGCACGGTTCAGGTGACCCACTCGCTACAGTAGATGTAGTGAAATGTTTTAGGTATGGATGTGGCACAAACACAATTGAATGGAGAAAGGAGAGGTACATGCACACGTTGACTGTGAATACAGTTGTGTTGCGTAGAGCTCTACATACCACCACCACCACCACCATACCACCTGAGACAAAAGGCTATCTTGGTCATCGCGTAGGATATAAACACGAACCTTATATATAGCTACAATTTTACACCACTAGAGGCTATCCTTAGTTGTTATAAATACATACAATAAGAGGGCGATGATGATGATGATGATGGTGACGACGAGAGTGATGACGATTACTCAACACTCGCGCAAATATCTGGAGAACGAAAGTCTGGATATTTCAAGGTTTTGAAACTGGAGCGGAACTGTGTCTGGAGGAGAAAATCACTGCAAAATCAGAGAATGCTTTTTTAAATATATATGTTGGAATGACTTACTCTCAGCTCGACCTTCTCCAACGTGCACGGCACAATTGGAGAGCTCCAATGAGTAAAAATGGTGACAAAATGATGGTTAGAAAATAAGGTGAAAAAGTAAAAAATAAAATCACTTGCACTCGGTGAGAGAGACCAGCTTCGATATTATTTTCAGGATTGATCCTCAGCTTATCTCAGGAAAATTAGGGAATCGCTTGGAATTCATTTGGTGTGTCACCGTATGACCAGCGCTTGGGCTAACCTATAACCTATAGCAGATACCTAGATATATGTATATACATTTAGGAGAGGAAAGGGAAACCCACTTTTTCGAACTGAACCCTTTGTCGACGGCACTAATTTGAGCAGCACTTCCTTCGAGGACATGAATACTGTCCTGGAATCACATTTTCCCTTCTTGGAGCACTCCCCATTTGAGGGGAAAGTTTTGAAAATGAGAAAAAATTTAAATTTTTTTCGAAAAACTATTTTCGGGATCCCTTTTCCTCGGTCTATCCCTTTTTGCACTGTGGATATATATGGCACTCCGTACTGTATACGTGTTTGTTATCCTGGTCTGGAAACCAGAGAGAGGATAGGGAAAGTACGGAAAGGAAAGGAGATGTGGGGAAATGTACAAAGATATTATAGTCCTCGGAGAGGTTGGCTGTTCGAGTCCGAGTCCAAACAACTGCGCCAGGCATAGATAGGGCGGGTGGGTCTGACGAGAAAGGCGAGCAAGCTCGGAAAAATCGATTAGGGTATTATATGCCTGAGTCTGGTGGACAGTTGCATCCCGATTGCTGCATTGATATCACAGCACTTACCCTGGAAATACATACCTAATATCCCTACTTTAAAACAAAACGGAGCTTGCAAGTAGTCCGCCCGGGTGACGGTGTGGGGCAGCAGTAATGGGGAAATGTAGTGCAGGAGGTGTGGAAAAGTAGGAGAAAGCACAATCAGCCAGCCAGCCAAACATTTTCTTCACAGCCACCATTGTTCCAGACAGCATCGCCCATTCGAGTACCCTACTTTATACTTGTGTGTTGTTGTTCCACTTCTTCAGAGTTTTAGCTTTCTCCAAGAGAAATGCGTTTGGCATAATTTGCACTTGCAAGAAAATTCATAGATGGGAAAAACGCTATAGTTAGCGAGCGAAGTGGATGGAGTCTGTGATCAGATCATGCATCTTCTTCTGGAGTACAGCAGTATGTGCTGGAAAACTGCAGATTTTTCTTGAAATCATACGTACTGGACGGGGTTGCAACTTTGCAAGAGTCTACAAACTGCTAGCTTGAAAATTTCTAATTATTTATTATAGGATAGGATATGAGAAGTGTGTATTATAACAAAATACACTTCTCATATCATCAAGGTTGACTCAACGGAAACTTGATTTTTCTTGGGAAACGGTAGTTTTTGGCGCAAACCACTTCCCATGTTTGTAAGGAAGGTCTTTGCATGCATGCACCATAATATGAGGTGATGGTGGAAGAACATGTTAACCCTGTAAATTTTTTTTTTATTACAGTGCCTCCCCAGTATACAACCCCGATGACAATATATATATTTTCTCCAGTAAACGGTATGTATGCACGCATATCCTTGAATTTTAATTGGGGTCTTACTTGATTGCGATAAAGGTGTACATGAGTTTCGTTTGTGGCCCAAGAGCAAAATGAATTGTTTCAAGTAAAACGGCTATGTCCTTCATTTTGGACTCAACTGCATTATGGGACATACTTTTGGTGTAGATTTTTTTGTATACACAACGTGGAATTGTAAGGTGAGGATCTCCGATTCGGAATAAGAAGTAAAGCCGACACGATATTTTTCGCAAGTAAAACTACGACAGTATTTTGGTCACTGCTGTATATGGAGTATAACACATTCTACTAGCGCACATCTTTCTTCTTCTTTTTTTGCTTTGCTGTTGAGGATAGCGGATAGCGACAAGAAAATAGCGAGCGGTGTATGCATTTTTCTATATGGGATCGTATATCACCACCAGAATGCATATAGACTGCGAGTATCCCACATGACAAATTACTATGGAGGAAGAAAAAATAGGAGAGGAGGAGGTGGACTTCGGAATGCTGTTTATTTTTTAATAAAAATATCCTACTCAAATCATCCTGCATGATTACTCATGTGGGTATACATGCACAACAAATACATTGGGAGTCGCGGCGGCGGCGGCCAGAACGCGAGGAACGCAACGTAGTGAAATAGGGAGGTGGACGGATATTATACTTTTGTATATTCCTCTAGACGGTAATAATTGCATTCATTTTAATTACCATATAGCGGTCCTCCAGGACGGGATAAATTTGCACGAAAGGAATAAATCAAGTGGCCATTTGTTGAGCACAGAAAGGGAGTCTTGTATTCGATATACACATGTATATACTCATATGTCGCATAGGTTATATACTGCCTACTGACTTGGTGAACTTTGCATAGTGTGTATGGTGGGTTTTTTTCCGTCTACTCTCTAGAAAAATGCCGGGATGCCGAGGACACACGAGAAAAAAATACGTACTCGAAAAAGGGAACTAACTAAAAGTAAGAAAAAGAGAAGAAAAAACTTCTTTTTCTTCCTCGTCCTGGTTCGTTTAGGGCATGGAGTGAAACATTTTGCTATTGCTCTTGAATTTTTTTTTCGTTCCTTTCACTCTTCGAATATATGCTGGCTGGCTGGGGTTTATACTCTAATAGTAAGAACAATTTTTTGGTGCAAGGGAGCAAAAGGAAAAACGAAACAAGAAAGTGGTGTGGAGGTAGCACTGCACTGAAATATGTTGGTATAAAATAATAAGATGGCTTACGGTATATAGCTGCTGCTGCTGCTGCTGGGAGGATAGAGGATATAAAAATCCTGGAAAAAATAGTGCTTTCTTTTGTGCGTGCGGATAATATGGGAGTGCGACTTGAATGCATGCATTTCGCGACGACGACGAGGTGTACAGACATAACGTAAGACTCGCTCTGAAAAAACATGGGGCATATCATAAGCTCTACCTTTGTATGCATTCCTTACTGCAGAGAACTTGGAGTACCCACTATATATTTTCTTGGAGTTCCAACAGAGTTTTTTTTTGATAAGAGGATAACCCACCACGACGACGGTAAGGTTGGTAATGGGTATTATAACAATCAAAGGAATGGACTGCTGCATGGTGTTCCCAGTGAAACATTGGTAGCATTCCTGGGGATTTGTCCAGGGCGCTTTTCTTTTCTTTGCTTTCTGGATGTAACTTGGCAGTGGTAACTCCTAAAGTGTGGCTGGTAGCTAGGAAAATGTATTGCGGGATAACAGAACATATTCCCGACTACGTCTGATCAAACTGCTGCATCCTGTCTCAGGCCACGTACTGCAATCCCAAAATGGCGAAGTTATCCTTTACTATTCCACCACAACGTTGGTGGGAACAGGCCGAGAGAAAAGGAAGGGAATTTTTGGAACCCAAATGAGAATTTTGTGTATACATATGCACCACCACTAGCTAACCATTGTTGCCAACAATACGGTGGATCATCCCCAGGACAGGGACAAAATTTCCGGAGAAATGTCTGGAAATATAAATATGCTTTTGAAAATAATGGGGATAAATTTGACATGTCATGTAGCTGCATACCTTACGCTCATTACTGCTCCCCTCATTTAGCCCATCGAAGCCCATTATAGATATCGGGCCTTCGTGAATGGTGATGGTGGAGAGAGTTAAACTGTGTCAAAAAAGTGAAAATCGTCATGGGCGCGGTTCTACCAACACCACAACCACCACCACTGTACCACCACCACCATCCATACCATGACTTTGTAATACTTTTCCTTATACACATCCCCATATTCCATCTTTGGGAAACCTAAAATGCTCTATACCACACCACACCACCATTATACAGCAGCAGGTTGAGAGAGTAGTAGTATAGAAAAGTAGGGAAAGTAGTACTGCTGATGTTTTTTTTCTCTTCTTCTGCTGTTCCCTGCTAGCACTGTGCTAGCTAGCACTTTTTGGGATAATTCTGTGTGTCGTGTCGTGTCCACTGCCCTCTTTCATCTGGCCGCTACCTTCCCCTCCTCCTTTTTTAATACGAGAAGTTCTATACACACCGAGTGAAAACTCTCCTCGGCTTTTTCCTTACCATTCCTCAGCAGGAATACGGAAAATAAAACAAGTCTAGCTAGCTAGGTTCGTATATAGATGCACAATATATACGGATATATTTATATACGTACATATATATTTCGCTGAGGTAGAGAGTATAATACAGTTTTGGATTCTTCTCCATGTATACCCCTTTTAACTAACACATTCTTTCTCCCCACTGCTGTGACTACACTGTGACCTCCCTTTCAAAGATATGCTGCTTATCCTCCAAAAAACTAAGAAAAAAACTTTTTTTTCGTACCCACCACTTCCAAATATGATTGTTACTAGGTTAAGCAGTATCACTGGAATAATACTGGATTAAGCTGTTTTTCTCGAAAAATATAATCAGTTTGGAGGGGGTAGCCCCACGAAGAAACAATTTTGAACAGGAAAAAAGTAATTTTTTACTTGCTCCTAGTAGTATATCCATACCCCTCTGGTTTTTACTCTCTGAAAAATAAAAGGGATTTGTGTGTGTGTGCATATTTTTAGGTATGTTCTTTAAAGAAAAAAAGTGTGATTTGCAAGTGAACGGGATTCTTCTTAGCTGAAACTGTGAATTGGAACTATTTTTTGATTAATTTGTTTCACGGACATCGACAAGGATAGAGCTTCCGCAGTGACTCATTTTTTTCTATAAAAAACAATGCAATACGCCATGCAGTACAGATCCCCTGTTGTTTCTGGATTCATCTGATATTGTCGAGGTGGGGGTGGTCAGAAGTTTAATCCTGTAGCAAAAAAAAAATATATTCCACCGATATTACCACCACCACCCCTTCTGACAAATTCAGTGTGAAATACAAAGAGTGCTTTCCAAAAATTCCAAACATTGAAGTTATATACGCAACCAACTTTCGTTTCCCGAGGAAGTGGCCTGATATTTAAAAAAGAAAATTGGAAGTGTGGATACCCCTAAGATCCAGTTGAAGTTGAGGAGTATTTGAGTGACTTACAAATGATGATGATAGTAACTGTAATGATGAGAGAGTTGTGTGATGAGTCCTTCCGGCTCAAAATCTTGTAGACAGTGAAACGAAATATTTCTGTATTTTGAAATGTGAACAATAAGACATATTTGCTGTCACACTGTATGTCGGTATTTATTTGGAGATGAAAGGATAGAGAGAGAGATATTCTAAGCAATTTTTTGACGATTTACACGTATAACGTACATTTCAAGTTGCTGCTCAGTTATATGTAATTACCGTAATTTGTAAGGTTTTAAGAAATTGTACATTTTAAACTACTATAGTGCATAATGATATTACAACTATTTCATGTACACATTCACATTTTCTAATATATTGACGCTTTTTCTTCTCTCGATAACAAGAAAAAAAAAAGAATTTCTTACTGTTCCAACAATCCAAACGCTTTTTATACTGAGAACAATTTACCGTAGAGTTAAAGAGAATACAAACAAAACTGTTTTTCTATTTCACCAAAGAGAAAAAAGTCAATCAGATAGGGTTTAAGGTCCGCATTTTTTACGAAATATAGTTCAGTTTTTAATTGTCTCCTTCCACCTCCGTTTCCGTTTTCATTGAAGACTGGCATTTCAAACAGGCTAAAAAAATTTTTTTGTGCACAAAGCAATCGACAAAACAGCAGTGACCGTTTTGTACCGTTAAAACTCACCTGGGTTTCACTCAATTTCAAGTTTTCAACTTTAATTTCCACTGAAAATAATAAAAACCTTCGCCGCTATAATGCTTTAGCAAATGTTGATCGTCATGAGAAATCGCTCGCTAAAACAAAAATAAAGCTATTCGTCCACATCGTCACATCCACATTTTTTGCAAGTATAAAAAGAATTACACGTAGTTAACGAAAGCTATAAGTAAATTTTCCTAGCAAATCGTATACATCACACACAAGCTATAAAATATACTTAGGAAAGAACCTCGCCATGAACAGTCGCTGCTGATGAGTTTCCGTTAGTGTTCGAGTGTGCGTGAGTGCGTTTTGCGAATCATATCTGAGTCCGTCTGGAAAACGTTCCAAGTTTTTTGTTTCCCTTGCTGGACGCCTAGCTTTCAATGTTTTTAATAAGGAAAAAAGAAACTTGTAGTGGTATAATACTAATAATCAGTAACGAACTTATTTGAAAGAGGAAAAAATTGGTGGATGTGAGGTGGTGATATATATTGTCATCAAGTTAAATGGTGGTGGTGGTGCTTGCTTTATATACTGCTCGACGGATAAAAAACGGATAGGGTGGTGTGACGGAAAAGCCGAGCCACGTGGCGTTCAACCATCCCCTCAGGGCCTATTCATTATATTCTTGGAGAGAACAAGAGGCTGCGGTGCGGTGAGGAGACAGACGGGAGGAGAAGCTAACAAAAGACATTTTTAAGTATTTACATTTATTGGAGGAAAACGCAACTTCTTCCTGGTAAGCAACTTATTATGCTTCTTGATATTTTGCCTGGAAATTATTTTGTTGTTGGGGAGTTGGATCCCGCCTCTATTAAAGAATTATGGAGCATTTTTTAAAAAGCGATTATAGTCCATCATCCTTAATCCATTATAAATTGACGGTGAGGAGGAAAATCGCTTCGGCAGGGAAATGACCGAGCCTATAGTGGTCATCGAGGAAAGAGATTTGATGAGCGAGATGTTAGCGATAGCTGCTATCACATGTGCCCAGCCAGGAAGCTCCACATATTTCATATACACATATATACACAATATATTTTACATGGGCTCATCTAAATATACCAGTAGGTAGGTAGGTTCGATAGTCTGTTGGTATGAAATGTTGGAAATACGATCCCCTATAATTTTCACCGCCCCGAATAATACATCCCAAGACATAAAATGGATGACTGGGCTGGGAGAGCGAGGACGACGATATAAACATGACGCCTTCGGACACTATCCAGTGTCGATCGTCAACTGATGGGGAAAAGTGATGCGCACATTACATTACATATTATTGAACTTCCACCAGCAGCAGCAGTAGTTATGTTTCCAGACTTATTTTCTCCTTCTGTCCCACCGAGAAATCATGACTTGTGATGATGGAGTAGCCAGATATATCGGTTGTATATATATGTATATATATATACACACAAGCCCCATTTTCTCCCCTGATTGTAGGGACGAGGAAAAAAAGCTTGGAATTTTTTTGAAGTGAGGACATGGAAAAAATGTAGTCAGGAAATGAGGATTTAATTCTGCATGCAAAAAGCAAGCATGTTTTCTTGTGCATTATTTGGAGTATATTGGATACATACATAAAGTGTAACATAACATCCCATGTATTTTTTAGCACACACGATAATTTTCTTTTGTGAAAGGAGCGAATACACACGTACTTTGGAGTGGTGTGTAGTAGTAAGAAAACAACACCTACGAGGGGTACACATACATACATACATACCCAAAAGGGAAAACGGTTTTCTGTGTCAGACTCACTACACGAGTGTGCAGATATGTATTCAAAAGGAAAAAAGTACAAAGTCTGTATTTATTCCCATTTTCTTTTTTTAACAAGTCTCGTGTAACACTGTATGCTCTTATCCACACGATACATATTACAGTGTCATTTCGCCAATACAGAACTTTAGCAACGAAAAAAAGTAAACGTATGTGCTTACGACGACGGTTTCTCGGTCTGTAGTAATTCCGTGTGGTGGTGGTGGTATATCCCGTTTACTACTTGTGAAAAAAGCTTTTTTTTATGTGTAAGCAGCAGCAGTAGTAGCACAGCAGCAGCAGTGTAACAGGACTTTCTAGTAGTATATGCGTGACTTGATATTGATCCAAGGGAGAAAGAGTGGGAGAGGGCTGTAGATGGAGAGAGCGGAGTATTTTCGGCTCATTTCTGAAGAACTAGAGAGAGTTGTGTATAGGGAAAATGTTGTGGTGTTTTGCCTTTGCGAAAAAGCAACCCTTTTTCTTTGGGCTTGTTTTCTTCCTCTTTTTTACTCTGTCTCTCTCTCTCTCTCTCTCTCTGAGGCTACACGTTACGTTCCATTATTGGATATGTATGTGGACAAAGTTGAAAAAGAAGTGTTTGGTTGGCTTGGAATGAACCTTTGCAGAGGAAAAAAGTATGAAGAGTTGAGAGTACACACACATGAAGTGTGCATGGATTTCTGTACATGAAGTATGTAGTCATCATCATCATGATGAGGTGGCGATCAAAAGCTGGAAAAAATACCTGTAAAGTTTTACTCATATTGTGTTCTCTCTCCCTCTCCCTCTCTCCACTACGGCGTGTAATATGAAGTGAAAAGGATATGGGATGTCTATCATAATATCGTTGTTTTTTTCCAAGAGAGAAATTTACGGTCCAAAGTTCCAACTGCTATGCTGGCAGGAAAAAAATAACTGATTGGATTCATAACTGTATGACATATACCTACCTACGTTTTTGTGGGGTATATGATGATGACGGGGGAAAATAATGATGGAATGTGGAAATGGTGTCTGGGTATACAAATGTTAATGTAATTAATTACTAGCGCAGAGCAGATATAGTTTATTCCCCAAAAGGAGACTTTCCATTCCATAAATAAGGGGAAAATATATTGACTGTAATTGTGAGCTGGCTGGCTGCTGCTGCTGGAGAAAGTATAGGTATGGTGGTGGTATGCTGCTCGTAGGACGCAACACGCAAAGAATGGGTTTATGCCAGTTTTTTGGTCGGTCGGTCGGATGGACGCACAGTGGAGACTGATTGTGACTGTGTGGGAATCGATATCATGCATAGAACATGGGTGTACATAGGGTAAAATGTATTTTTAAATGGGACAAAGAGTTATTGCTGGTACGCACGACCTCTGTGGCGAAGTCTCTATAGGTATGCATTGGGGACATTAATGTTGAATGGGAAGTCGGTAATAAAAAATATCCCACTAGCCGACGTGGGATTCTGTTGGAACAGTAGTAGTAGAGGATACGCAGCAACCAGGAATTTATGGAGTAATGATGTTTTGATTTTTAAATATTTACAACAAAACCAACCAACCGTATTTTTAGGTACAAGTAAATTGGAGTCGTTTACAAGTTTTAAATTGTGAATGAGAATATGTGTAAAATAATTGAGTAATTAGCCACAGTAGAAGGACATGGAAATGCAACAAAACGGGGAAAATCAATGGGATATGAATTGATAATGAAGGAGTCAGTCATTAAGTCAGTCTTTGTCACAAGGAGACACTTTATTGGTGTGTCCTAGTATACGTATTTCAGTGTCACTGCTGATGGACACATTTTATGTAGCGGGTAGGAACATTATTTAGGCTAAATTTTATGGCGTGTTTGATTACTCTAATTTTTTCCGGAACAGGACAACCTTGGGAAGGTGGACGGGAGGGGGATTTCTGTAGCAGCGAGCTTTTTCTTTTAACAAAAAAAATCATCATCCCGAAAAATCCTACGCACACATCGGAGATTGGAAAAAAAACTGTGAGGAGGAGGTGGAGGTGTAGTGTCATAAGTCGGAGCGAGGGAAAAAGAAGAGTGAGACTTTGGTAGTTTGTTTTCTCGTGACAAGAGCTCCCTCAGCGAAACAATCAATTCAGATGTGGACACAATGGAGTGGTCTACTTGCTTGGATGAGGATGCAGCGGACAGTTCAGAAACACTTGAAGAAAGGTCCATGAAGAGTGCAGGTGTAATCCTCTTTTTCGAGTCGTACTTGAGCTACATTTACTTTTCACTAGTGATTCTACTTGTGTCCGTGGGACTTCACTTGCCGAAAAGCAAAGAGTCGCCGTGTTGGTGTTGGTCCTCCAGTTGTTTTTGCCGCTGCAAAGCCAAGTCTCCGAGGAGTAGTGAAGGGCCTGGGAGTAGGGCTGTGTCGTTCTCCCCACTGAATGGTAGTCCCCGACAAGGTGGAGTAACAGCTGAGAGCTACCACCAAGTGGGAACGTTGTTCTCACAGAGGGTGACCACCCCTGCGAGAAGAACATCCTCAACACCGCAGTCCACCTTGCAACACTCCCGAGGCAAGGGAGGGAGTGGAGTGAGCCTCAGGCAGGGTGATCAACAACAGCTACTGCATCCCAACCAGCAGCGCAGAAGCCCTTTGTCTCACTCCCCTTGTCCGAGTCACAGTTTCAAGCAGCAAGGCAAATGTCATTGTGAGTGGGGTCACGGTCAGGCGGGTGACGACGAGTCGACAATTTTCAGGAAAAATTTTTACCCTACTACAAGGAAATCATTATTGACGCTATCATCCCCATCCATAATAGCTGATCTTGTTGGAGACGCTCATTGCCGCCGCTTCCACCACAAGTCACTTGAGGTTGATCCTGTTTCGAGGAGGATGTTGAAAACGGTAAAGTGTGCCCTATTAGTGAACCAGCTCAAGATAAGCGACAAAATCAATCAGAGGATTGCAACGACGGGTTACTTCCCTCTTCCCTTGTCCACGTAGTAGACTATAATATATAAATATATATCTCTATCTATATATCTGTATATCGTATTGCCTCTACTCAAAACTCCAGAAGTGTCATCGGCAAAAACTCCACAACAGACAGCTCCTTTGACAAAACAAAATGATATGCCTTGGATATTACCACCATCAAGATAGAAAGAGATGAGCAGCAGCAGCAGCGACATGATGAACTTTTCCAGGTCCGTGTCACACCCACAAAGTCAGACTTTCTCCAGATGACAAAGAAAAACAAATGCACCATGTTATATAGATAATCAACGAAACAAAGACAAAACCCTGAACTACTAAAAACAGTTGCGTTTTCTTAACTCTAAGTGTGTGTCTGTACTCTATATCGTAGTGAAAGTAAAAAGTTCAACAATCAATAAACAATCTCAGCGCTAAAAAAACAAGTGCTGCCGAGTAGTTTGTAGTTGGTTTGTTAAAGACGGAAGGAGAAGAAGCTGTAAATAATTCCTCCGCTGACATTGTGTTTTTGTGCAAGATGAACCTAAAAATTGTTACCTGACGTGCATTGAAAAAAATGGAAATCTGCCCATCAATCAACAAGATATAGGCTCTGTTCTGTGAGAAAATATAATAATCAACAAGTGAAAAAAAGTCAACAAGTAAAACAATTTTCCTTTCTCTTCCTTTTACTCTCTCTCTCTCTCTCTCTCTCTCTCTCTCTCTCTCTCTAAAAATCATCATCATCATCATCAATCATCATCACGAACTAATCGCTGCTCTAAAATCATTGTTGAATATATTAAAAATTAAACAAAAAAATAAAACACATTTTACCTAACTTTACTCAACTCTTCTTGCTCTGCTGCTTTTACAAGATAATGGAAAATAATAGAGATACACTGAGTACTACTACTAACTAGTCAAATGGTAGTTGCCCTTTGAGAAAGAAGAAGCTGAGCAGAGTTCCCCCTTTTTGAAATAATATCTACTTTTTCTTCAACATTATTCAACATAATCAGCACACGACAGGCTTATTGAGTGAGAGGAGCGTCCTCGTTGTCGATTTGTGATCGAAAGGGAGGAGACGTAGTGGATATAGGTGGTAGTGATTTTTGCGATCACTATTTTTAGAGGTAAGGAAAAGGCATGTTACATATACATATTTTGTTTGATGAGGTATATTATATTTCATAATACTTAATTATGCATAGACAATTGCTTTGTTGTTGTTGTGAGAGAAAGTTGGAGAGTGGGATTTGACATAATCTTATAATAATCATGATTTTCATAATGCTCATCTTTTTTGATTGGAGAAAGTAGGAACGTGATCGTCTCATCAGGTTTCTCGTCATCATCCTACGCGAAGCGAACAGTCCAGCAGTTGCCTAGTTTGTATATTGTTTGTGCTTTTGGTGCTTTGGAGGTGTGAGTGGTGGATAGAGAAAGTGTGATTTGGAGATTTGAATATTGTGTGTGAGAAACAGCAGAGTGAGGTATTTTTGCTGGCGAGAGAGTAAAACATATTATGCGTGAGTTGTGTACAAGGGACGAGGACCATGTCCGAAGAGCCCGGTAATGGTGTAAGAACCGGGTGTTCCTTGTAGCGAGAATGCCGGGAGAGGAAGAAGCCAGAGTGGGATCATCAGCACAACTCGCAACCACAGCTTTGACCACGACGACTCCAACGACTTCTACAAGTGGAGCAGCATCCTCATCGTCTTCTTCTTCGACATCGTCATCTTCAGCCGTACCTAAGGTTGCTCTTCCTGTTCTAGCTCTACGGGGAAATCCAGTGACACAGGGTGGACTAGGGACGACTCACCATCCAGCAACGGCAATAACGAGTGGGCTCGGTGGGAGTAGCACACCAACAACAACAACAACAATTTCACCACCAATCATTGCCGGTGTTCCGGTGACGACACTGAACAACAACAACATTGCCGCCACCACCACTAACAGCAGCGTGACCGCGGCCGTATTGAGTAACATCAATAATAGTGGGAGCTTGATTCCTGGGGACGGTGGACTGGGATTGAACAACAACGCCAATAATAGTAGTAGCGGCGGCGGCGGCGGTGGGATAAACAAGAAGCAGCAATCATCCTTCCAACACAATCCACTTCCTGCGACAAGACCTGTTGTTCCGCTTCTGAATAATAACGGGGCTCCGGCAGGTCTTGTGAATAATTTTAATAAGCAGCAGCAACAGTACCCTCTTCATCACCTTCAGCAGCATCATCATCAGGCAGTGCATTCGCAACAGCCTCCGTCATCAGCAGCAGCGTTATTATCGTCACAGTTGAGCTTAAAACCAATAATCTGTAGCAACACGCCGAATGGAAACTCGTTGTCCCCGTCTGTGGCGGAGACTAAACGGGACACGGGCACGTACAACGGGCACGGAGGAGGTGGCCCAGGCCATCATGGTGGAAGGTTGTTTGACGACGATGAGATTGATGAAGCAGGCGACAGCGCGAAGCTGGAACTGCAACTCCAGTTTGCGGGGATTGACAACGAGACTGTTGACGTGGACGTGGAGGACGAAGAGAACAACTACGAGGCTGGCATCGAGAGTGGACCAATGTGCACTGTTGTACCTACCTCAAACTACGCCAACGGGAACGGAGGAGGAGGAGGTGGTAATGGGGGTCGGGCAGGCAACGGAGGTGACAAGCCTGGACAGCCATCCTTCCCCGGAGATGTGCCCAGCGGAGGAGGTGGGACAGTGGTGGTGGCGTCATCGGCTGCGGCGGCAGGCTCCGCTGCTCCAACGTCCACGACATCGTCCACCCTTGGTGTTGGAGGAGGGACAGGACCAACAAATAGCATGGCCGCTGGAGAACTCGTTGTCGGTCAAACGACGGCGGGTGGCGGTGGGAACACTCTCAGAGAAGAGGATGACGAGGAGGAGGACGTGGAGGGGGGCAAGACAGTGGAGTGTACTGAAGTCGTAGTTCCGGATCAGACGTTCGCCGAGAAATGTTTGTTCTACACGACGGCCTTTTTTATTCTGCTCGCCGTCTTTAGCCTATTTGCATTCCTCTTCCTGGTGCCTTTTGTTATAGACCCGGCCTTTACCACCATCTTCATGGAGTTCGATCCCGAGCCGGCCTTTTGTCAGACCTACAGCGTTGAGCAAAAGCAGGGCTTATCAAACTGTACGTGGTCGTCGTGTCGTGAGGGGTGCACGCGTGAGGTGTTCCAGTGTACACAGATCCGGGTGAAATACCGAAGTGCTAGCAAATCTCGTTCGGATGACTTCCAACACCGACCTAATAATAATAATAATAATAATCCTAATAATCATAATAAAAATAATAATAATAAACATTTAATTAATAATAATATTGGCGGAAGTTCCTCCTCATCACTCGCATTGCAGGACCTACGTAGTAGTGAACACTCTGGGAGCTCATTTAATACCCCTTTTAATAATTACAATAATCTTATAAATAATCTAAATAGTAATGGTGGTGGTAGTTACAGTGGCGGTGGTGGTGGTATCATGATGAATGCATACCATAGTGCTAGTAGTACTGGTGGTGGTATTGCCGCTTCTAGTTCCAAACTCCCCAAATCATCTCATTACAAAAACTTGAATAGTCTCCATCACTCGGCAAAGTACGCTGTTCACGGTGGTGTTAATAGTGGTGGTGGTGGTGGTGGCGGCGGTGGGGGAGAGTTCGCCTCCTCCCTCATGTCGCACAACAGTGCCAGTGCTAGATCAAGCGGGATAATGAACCTGAAGCAGAGCAAAAACCGGCTGCCAAGTCAGCAACAACGCAAGGATCAAGTTGGATCAACTGAGGCTCCAGCCAAAGAGTCGAAGTACTGGTCCTTCGACGAAGGTCACCTCTATCCGAACGTCAAAGGGTGCGGATATCCACCGGTCGTTGTGTGCGTCGACTTTATCGAAAAGTACGGCAAGGAGGGAGCCAATTTCAGTTGCTACTACAGCAAAGTAAATCCGGCGCTTGTAGTCACTTCTTACGACATGTCCCGTGTTATCATGGATCTAGTCTATTCTATGGCTATACCAATACCAAGCTTCATCATCTCCGTCGTTTACCTTATTATCGCCTACTTTAGGATATACAACACGGAAGCATCCTCTTCAACTCACGAGACTGGTGGTGGTGGCCGGGCAGAGAGACTCAACAGCTCGTCCACCACGACAAACCTGCAAAACCCGGGGAGTGCGAATAGGGGCGGGGGTGGGTCGTCGGCTGATGACCCTGATGCGGAGACTTCGATCTCTGTCGATGATAAGACATGCATCATCCAAAGATCCACCTCAAAAGGCCTGAACGCACTCTCCGACAAGTTACCCAATTCGGGCAAGGGACTCCCACTCCATGCCCAAGTGATAGAAATGAATGACCTCAATCCACAGCTCAGACACCCAGTCGATGGGGACGTTTTCCTTCCAAAACGAAATAATAATTGTAATCCACCCCCTCCTCACGAGCGGAATGGACCAACTAATCCCGCCGCAAAGAATAAAGGGTAATTAATAACCATTTACAACCATTTTTCTAATCATACTACTTTCCCTTCCTAATTATGAATTAAGTATTATGGAAAAAACATCAAGCTCATCAGTAAACAATGCTCCTCAACTGACTGACATTATCTCTTAGGGGTAATCAGGCTCAAATCTTTGCACCGAAAATCGGGACAGTCGGAAAATTTTTTACAATCGGGGAAATGAGAAAGGTAAAAGTCCCATGCATAATTCGGATTTCCGACCGACCGACTGTCCCGACTTTCGGTTTTTTCGAGGATTTGGTGCAAAGATTTGAGTCCAGAGTCTAATTACTCTTGGAGGATGAGATAAGAGATAATGGCCAGGTCATGTCGTGTGTAGGCAAGTAGTTGAGGAGCATTGTTTATACTGATCATGATGTTTCTTCGATTTGATTTGTGAAGGCGGGTGGTCGCAAACCCTCTCTCAATGAATAACATACCATCATTACCACATATATCATCATATTCATCACCACATATAGCGTTATTATTACCACCCACCACACACATAATATTATGTATGTTATTCATTCCGTCACTCACGCTTCACCTCTCCATCCTCTAATTTCTTACTTAATACAATTGTGCAAATTCACTCAATTATGCACTTTTACATGTCCAACCAAACTCTTATTAGCTCTGCTGCACACCAAGCAAGCACATCTCTGCAAACTAAGTAAAATTACAAAACCACCATGTTGCAAACTTATTGACATCAGCAGCACTAGAATCCACTAGAATGTCACTAGAACAAAATAATATACCATAAAACCCAACACCCCATGACCCCATATCGTCCGTCCTCATTATGTTCCAATTTGGTAATTTGGAGAGCACACTGAACACCAAAGAATAATAAAAACACCTCACGCATAATGATATGAGAAAAAGAGATAATATGTCATTTCCCATGCCATATGATATCGGTTAGGGATACTTATTCAGCAATCAGTTCGTTCAGCCTAAATGCCAAAATGTATAGCATTTCATAATGATAAAATGATCCTACCTACCTATGTACATGCGGATATAGTAATCTCAAGAAATTAAACTTTTCATGGTGCCCAGTGCCATCCCAGCTTTTATTTCTGAAACCTGCTCACGCAGAGCTCACCTCAATCCAACATTTTTTGTTCTTTGACAATGGTCTCATCCTCCTGCTGCTCTCTGTTCCTCTTTCAAGCTTCTTCTTCTGTACTATGTTTGTCTTTGTGGTTATTGTTTTTCTGTATTTGTGTGTTATATTATTACTATGTGTAGGGGTGAGCCAACGCTACTCGGAGGGTTTGAAGAAACGGATTTTTAAAAAATACCAACTTGAAAAGGAATACCTGAATCTTTCGCCAGAGATGACGGGAATACAAGAGACTCGCAAAAATGTATGATCATATATTCATTCACAAAACCAACCCAAATGAAAATGTACGTGCACGTGCAACTGTGCAAAAACCCTCTTGTGTTCTCTTTGAGCTAATTGGTTTCGTTTTCCGACTACTATACTGCTTTGTCTTTCCGCTCCTCCCTCCCTACCGGAGATCCATAATATTGATAATGCGCTAGTTATTATTATTATTATTATTACTACTACTACTTTACATTTCAGGGAATGACTAAAAATCGTTTGTTCAGTTTAAATCAAGTGTATCACAGCAGAGAGGTTATCTCTGTTCTGGTTTTTTTCATTTTGTATGCAAGAAAGGCTAGCTAGTTTTCTTCAGGATGACGATTTTGTTACAGTAGTAATAATAATAGAGTTGTATATAGGTGAAGAAACGAAGATTGATTTTATACACTTTGTCATTGTCAAACTTTGACCCTGCTACTGATGCTGTAGGATGGATAGCAGTAGCATGAGCATGATGACGTACCATGTACCAAGCATGAGCATGTTAGCAGCAAGCACTACTATATTTTTAACACCACTTTATAGCAGCAAATAGTAGTTAGACATTTAATAGTAGAAACCATTTATAGCAGTAGTGGTTTATTGAGCCCAGTTATCCAGAACTGGACTGGACTAACCTTTTGCATGACACGTTTTGTAGACGATCCTAAATTGCTCGGGTAAAACTTACACTCTTTCCCACACAGTGAGGCAGTGAGAAGAGCTTTCTAAAAGTATATTTAATTACAAAAGCTATCTTTAGACGTAGTCTTTTACTTTTTCCTACAGAGCTGTACAGTTATCCGCTTCTAAAACTAGAAGTGGTTTTAGTAACCTGTCTACCACCATTCCTCCTCTTCCTTCTCCTCCTTCTCAAACGTTATTCTTTGAGTATTTACAACGTAACTTCATTATTCTTGTTATATTGTTAAACAGAGAAGAGACGCCACCTGCGGCGCCCGAAGTGGAGGCAAACTAAACGTATAATTCCCAATCACAGTCGCAGGATCATAAATTATATACATGTATTGATGCCATTGCCAACTCACGATCTGGTGGTGACACTACCGCAAGTTTCAAAACGACTTTCGTGGACTAGTGTGATCAGATCAGTCTTCATCGTCATCATCGCAGTCACCATCAGAATCATCTCCACGGGCAATTTTTTTCTCTCAGAAAGAATCGAAATTCTTCCGTCGATGGTCAATTTTTTCATGAAGATCATCATCACATCATCCTACATAATTTTAAATATCCTCCATCGAGAAGAAAATGACCAAGAAAATGTACTGTTGTTTGTTAGCAATAGATATTGATATTATATGGGAAAATGTGTATCAGTATCAATCAGCTCTATGTAAAACTACGAATCTCTGCTTTTTTACTATACGCACACTCCATTCATTCAACAAAACTAAAAAAATGTATATATACCTATACATTATATATTGCTACGTACGTACTTATATACGAAGATCTGGGTCAAAATACAATTTCATTGCGACTTTTTGTACAGTCCATCTCTAATTAATGGTTTTATGTAAGAAGATTTTGTAAATGTACGTTTGCGTACTTTACTACGCACGGTGCAACTTGCAACTGCAATCATCATTCTTTTTTTCTACAACGTTCGCAAAAATATTGCTCACGAGCAGGTCTCCATAAAAATGATTTCCTAATGAATCTCCGTTCAAAATTCCTGTAGCGCGTAACTGAAAAACGAATGATATGAATGCTTTCAATGCATGCTTTCCGCTTAATTAAACTTCCTTCAAAGGGAGCTAGCTGGTGGGATAATGAGATGTTCGTCATGAATGAATTTGAAAATCTCGTTATCTCATCAGCGGCAGTCTCATATGGCAAGGGAGAGTCCTACTTTCCTTCTGGTTGTGGATCCTATTGCGGAAATGAAAGGGAAACTGATAAAGAAACTAGATATATAATAGTATTGAAAAAGCGCAACATTTTTCTTAAAGTGCCTATCTTCCTACAAAAAAAATATATGTAATCTCATTGGAACACACGGAACACAACACACAAACACACATTATTATTATACACGCATACATTTTCTGCTAGACAACAGGGGAAGTTTCATTATTTACACAAATCCACAACAATACCTATAAATTCCATATTATTGTACGTTTTTCTAACACAAAAGCAAACTAAAACTGATTGAGTTGATCGAAACTACTTATTTTATTTTCCTTTTACGGAAACACAGACACACATTGACACATATATATTGCATGTCCACAGTGACAACACATCCGTTTCTTAAAACCTTTTTCGGGAAGGGAAAAAGAAAATTTTGTCCATAAGAATATTATATGTCGCCACATACATTTTAACATGTATGTATTTTAAGCTCTAGCTCTGGTATACTAAGTTTTTACGTGAACGACAAAAAATACAATATTTACATAGCACAAAAATATACAATTTATTCTGTATCGCTCGCTATATTATGATACAATATAATTATGCTCTCTCTCTCTAAAAGTATACTATACTGAATGAGGGTTTGTTAGTCGAATACTTAAAAGATGTGTGTATGTTGTACAAAGAAATGGTACGATATATGTGGAATGTACGCTATTTACGATGATGCTAACTACTACATTTAGTGAAAAGCTTTATTTTTATATACACGTTAATTACGCATCTTTTCTCTCTCAATGTCTCTGGTTTTCTCCTCCTCCTCCTGCCAGAGAAAGTCTAAGAGGGATAACTTTACAACTGTGTGACATAAAACATGGGAGAGAAATATATAATCACACCTTTTTCATTCAACACACCTTGTATACTCACATCACATTCCGGGTTTCAAATTACATTTTTCGCAAAAGGATCCATAATTGTGAATGATATATCCTTTTACAACTCCATAATATGCCACCAGTCCGAATTCAGTTTTCCCTGCTGAGCTAGAGAAAACAAGTGAAATACGAAATGAAATGGCCGTCTCATCCAGAAATATAAACTCCCGTCCTTGCTCTACACACACATATACACACACAGTTTTCAACAAACATATTTTTTAACAATACTTATAGTTTCGAAACGATTCTTGTCTTTCCCAACCAAATACCCTTTCTTAAATTCTGTGCACATGCAAATGCTTCCAACAACAATTTGGGCGAAAGCTTAAAAAAAATAAAAATGCCCTGCTTTCTCCCGATGTCTCCCGGCTATTTACTCGCCTTCTCACGCACATTATTCACTGTCTCCGTGTTCATTTCCCAGATTGAGTCATGTGCTTTGTATCTTACTTGAAAATACATAGATGAATTTATTGAAACGTGAGATTATGCAATAATATATAGAACTAAGGAAGGAATAAGTAGTGTTCACTTTGTAAAAATAACCGTCATTTTTTATTACAAAAAACAACTTTTTGGTTGCTAAATTTCCACTTTCGCCGCCTTATAAAACAATCTGTTTTAACGCCTACATTTAGTAAATTTCGGATAATTAGCTACCTAGTTAAAGCAACCGGAAGTGGTAGACGAAGAAAAGTGTATTACCTACGCGCACTTCTCACCACTTCATAGATACACTTTTACCAATTGTAAGATATTACAAGCAAAGTTGAATGTGTACGTAAAAAAAGTTCTTTAGTGAACGCAGCATAATTAATGTGAAAAAAGTGGTGTACGTAACAAATCTGAAAACACAAAAGCCCAGTCCAAAACATATTGTTACAAAAATTGTTGTTGTTGTTGTTGTTGTGTGTGCTAGATAAATCAAATGTGTAAACAAAAAAGTATCCAACTATGTGACATTTATAGAAAAAATCAAGGTGTATATTGTAAAAAATATGCATTTTAGGAAAAACAATTTTGACCCAAAACGAAGCAAACGTAGTGTGACAAGTAAATTGACTGACAAAGTCACACCGGTGCAGGCAAACACTATGGTATGGTGTATGGGGAGTTTCATTAAAAAAATATCGGCATCTTGGCAAAAACTAAGTGTATTTCGGTATTCCATTTTCTACGGAAAAAAATCCAGTCAAATTCTAGATAATTCATTCCCGTCGCCATCTACTCGTTGTAGAGGATGTTTACCGTTGATACTATAACCTAGATAGGTAGGTTTAAAAGGAAATTTTTCTAGAATATATTGTATACATATATATAATAAATAGTAGCTGTGAGTATATAAAATGAAATACAATACACGTTGTTTATGTTTTTATACCTGCCTGCAGCAAGCAACCTGGATTATTATATAGGTACTTATAATGGTAAACTATACAACAATTAGTTAACTGTACTCTATAAACTATAAGCGTAATTTTAAAACTACTACTACTACTACTACTACTACTACTACTGCTACTATATTGACTTACATAATGTTATACAAAAAACTGCAATTTTATTGTACCATCTACTAAAAAAACAGCAACTTATAATTAACTACTAAAACATACACACACGATACATATATAATATTATGTAATATACGTATGATAACTGCTAAAAACTACCTACAACCCTAAATTACCACTAAAAAGCTAAAAAAAAATCCACTTAAAAAACTGCAAAACATTTTTTAGGTAACGTTTAAAAAAAATTCCATCATGACATCGAGAGAGATCTGAGCGAAAAATGAGCAAAAAACAAATACCTATAATTAATAACCTATATTACCTCCTATTTCCTATTTCCGTTTATATCTAACATGCATTATTATTATTATTGCTTTTGCGTTTCATTCATAGAAATGGCGGCGACGGAGAGTATCACACATTCACACGCCGCCGTATTGTTGGAAAACTGCTCCACTGATCATCAGAATAATCAAAAAAAAGGAGTGTATAGTAAATAGTGCATTATTTCCATATTTTTGATTATTATTACAAACATCCTCAATTAACAAAATTCTGTAATAATAATCCCAGCCAAAAAGCTATGATGATGATGAATGAATATGATGTTTTGGAGAAAGCAGGCTGCAGGAAAGTGTTTTCACAAAAATAGCGTTTTTTCTTGAATAAATTAACTGTAAAAATAGCTCTCGTTGTTCTCTCATATCTAGCTAGACTTTTGAAACGATGATGATGATGAACATAATATGCCGCTCAGTTTTCAATAAACCGCTCCACTTTTCAATTCGAACACGCTAGACGTAAAAAAAAACTTTAAAAAAATTATAGCTCTCTCTCTCTCTCAACAACACACACGAGTAAACCCTTCATTTCAATCAAAACCCCTTTGTTTTTTTATATACAAATACTTTATTTCCCCGTAATTAATTACAATCAATTAGTTGTAATTTCAATCAATCAAAAAAGCGAGGTGGGTTTTCAGCAGGGAAACGAAACTGCTGCCACAAGAAAGAGGCTTATTGTCCTTCCCTCCGTATCCTGATTTGCATGATTAATTAATTAATGACTGTTTTGTTTTAGGCAAGCGTTTCTCTTTCCAATGATTTTTCTATAGCTGATTGCCGATACATAAAAAAAAGTGAGAAAAAGAGTATTGGTATTTAGCTAGATAGATAGATATAGAGCTATTAAACTGATTGAGTGAGCGAGTGAGTACTTGAGTACAGGTCCGTTTTCGCCTTTTCCCCTGATTTTCACCTTTGTTAATTTCCACTCTCAAAACATGTCTAATTTCTAACAATAAGACTAAGACTTATACAAAAAGATCACATCCTGCCCAGCCTGTTTACCTTTTTAATCTCTACTAGTCCTACTACGCGAGTTGTAAGTTATTGTTAACTCTACCATTTTTAGAGGATAAAAAAGGAAAAAAAGAACACAAGAACAAAACAGTTTTATGATCAAATCGAAGTCCCACACGCCTTGTATAGATTTTTACCACGTTACAAGAAGAAGAAGAGGAAGAAGAAGAAAAAACAATGTTTACTACTTTAAAAACTACCATACTTTAAAAAAAACAATGTGCATATATAACTTATAAAGATAAACCCGAGGGAAAGTCATTTTACCGAGCGTATATATATATATATAAACAATACAGAGATATTCACGTTAACAATGGGGGAAATCAGTAAATGTGTACTTGCGTATGCGTATAAATTTACCGAAAAATTGTAATACTTGCTATAAACAAAAGAACCTCCTATCAAAAATATATAAACTAGCCTGTTTTATATAAAGCAAAAATACCCTTGTAATAATTGTAGGAAGGGATTTCTATATTTAGAAGTGGTATATAAAAAAATATGGTGTAATCATCAAAATCAGAGGAAAAAAACTTTTCAATTCCCTTTTTCAATTCTCAATTTCAATTATCATCAGGAAAACTTTTTCCACATATATATCAACAATATAATTATAATTACATGCATTAAAGGTACTAACCCGAAAAAAAAAACAGAAAGAAACCCAAAATCCAAACAAGCTAGAGACATTTTCTAATTATACAAGATACAAATTGTTCGAAACTCAGATTCAGATGCGTCCAACAACAAAGCTGAAAAGCTAAAAAAACATGAAATATCAAACGGGATGGTGTATGTGTTGTATGATATGCATATGTACATTTATGGTGTAATAATACACTCTGGCTCTGATGAGAAGCACAAAACATTGTTTTATCATTTTGTTCAGAGGTGGTACTCAATTAGTCTGGGATTTGAGATTGTAGTAGATTCCCTTGGTTTTGATTGAATATGAAGTCCCAAATCCCCTTGACCAAACAAAAAGTGAACAAATATATTTGATGATGACCCGCAAATGTATCATACGCATTGAGCCACCTTTTCCATTTATCCTAAAGATACTTAGCCTTCATGAATGTTCCCTAACCCAAAAAATAATCAATGTAAATGTATCGAATAATCAGCCATACAAAGTCAGTGAAAATTCCCTAACAATCTTTGTGCTGTAATCTTTGTTCGTCCCAACTCGACGTATTTTTGGGCGAAACTTGGGCGAAATATGACATTTAGACCTATAACCAAAACTATTCCAGACCGGTTGCTTTTACTGCAAGTGCGTTGTTGTAACAAGCCTAATTATTGAGAATTTGTTACTTTCCCCATGTACATATACATAATATACAAGACATGCATAAAAATTGCCTGCATTAAACTAAAAAAACTCTATATCTGTATCTATATATCTTTCCACCGATAAAGAAACTGATCAAACTCTCACTTACTTTCTATCTAAGAGAAAAGAAGCGATGCGAGCAGGAGCAAAAAAAACTACATACGCGAACCGCTTTAATTTTTACTGCCTTACTAACGATTGTTATAAGAGGAAGAAAAAACTATATATATCGCTACTTTAATCTTGAAGTGAAAAAAAAATCCATTTTACATCCCATACTACTTACAAACACACACACACATACACACACAAATACACACAGAAATCACAGCCACACGCCATGCCACAAATCCGCAAAAAATAAAATACCTAATATTCGTCTCAGAATATTGTACTACTATAGCCCAAAACAGATATTAAAATAGGTAAAAAAAAGCAAGTTAAAAAGTCGCAAGTTTTTATTTTCTTCCACCAAACTAATTGAGTTTGTTAATTTTTCAAAACTATATATCATGTTGTAAGTAGCTCTTAATTTTCTTTGGGTTCGGCTTCAAGACAAGGTTTTTCTTTTAACGAATAAAAAACATCAGAAACCGTGTGGTAAAACCTGCTACCGAAATTCTAATTGCACACCCTCTTACATGTAAATACAGTCATGTAAAAATGCATTGTATCTCTCTCTGTGTACGAAAAAATAAAAAAATGATGAAACTGGAGAAAGCATAAGGGAAAAAACATTGGTCATTCGAAAAATAAAATCGCTGTTGCTCCATCAGCATCAGCTTTTTACAATATACATGTATATCGCTCTACGATTGGTATTGATAAATATCCATTTTTAGCTTATTCTCGAACGATTTGTAAAAAAAATCTCTACATTTTCTTAAAGAAATCAACAACTTTGCACATTACAACGAGGTGCTTACAAAACTCATTATTTATTGTGATTCCATCTCTAAGTAAGTCCATTTAACTTTTAGACTCTAATACAAATATACATACATATACTTACTTATATAATTAATTATAAATTACATCAAGTTATAAAACGATATATGACAGAAGATGACTTCGTGTTCGACAACAAAATTGTTTGGCGAAGAAAAAAAAAACTGTATTACAAAAATATTGTATGGTATTTGAAAAATATCATCAACAGAAAACAGTCACTTCTTCTACACACAAAAAAGGCAAAAAAAAGTCATTGTCTTGGAGGGTGGGAGGAGGATGTTGAACTACCTACTTTTAAAAACGTAATAATCTTCGAATACAGAAAAAAAATAAAGCTCTGCGACGTGAAAAACAGAAGTGGGGTGAGAAACAAAAATGAAAAAACTCTACTGTTTTTACTTTTCTTGGTTAAAATTTATTATTCTCTATATTTAAAATTGTATTGTATAATTATGATTACATTACAATTATACTTATTACTACCTGTCTTGGACAGAGTGTCCGCCCAATCAAACCAATTTTTATGCTGCTGATGATGATGCTGAATATATGAATATACTATATTGTAATTTCTGGATCTTTGTTGTGTTTGCTATTTATACTATATATAAACTATATGTATAATATGGTACATATAAAAATACATACATACATTATATATATAAACATACGTATAATTAAATTCTACTTATACTTACAATTGTCATATGAACATCTTATACATTTAGATAGCCTATAGTGGGAAAAAACAAAAATTGCATTATTATGCTGGTTTTAGGTTAAGTTTACTGAATCGATTATTATTACCATTATTACACATGCAATATTTTGTGCGAAACAACAACGAATAATAATAAAAATAATAAATGCATGGTACACTGTACAACGGACCGAGTCATTTCCACCCTTTTCGTTTTCTTCGCCGAACACAATTATGCCTTGCCCGGATGTGCGCGCCTATGTTATCTATAGCGTCAGATATTATTATTTGTCGCATGTCGTGCCCAAGTGCCCAATGCAATGTTGAATATGACAAGGATTATTGCGGACAGACAGACAACCGGATAGATGTTACCACAATTAATTTTGATGTTAGCTTGTTCTTGTACGAGAGATATAATTAATTCCGTTTTTATTCATAATCATCATCATATATATTTCATAATAAGAGTTGAAGAACACTTTTGTTTTCAGCATTTAAAGCATAAATATTACATCAGTTGGTGCTGGCTCCATAATAATAATAATATTATGCATAGCATACATTTTTGTTTATTGGACACAACCATAACAGAACTCCAGAACAGAGTGAACAATCTATATTATATAATTTAGTGTATTTTTTTATTTTTTATTTGTTTACATACGTTTTTGTCATTGGAGGAAGTAACAACTTAAAATTGAACAGAGTGAGTTTAATACGGAAATATTATGAAACAAAGGTTTTTGTTTTGTAGCAGTAGTAAAAGCCGAGTGAAAACTAATTGTAAGAGAATATGAGTGGGTGGGACACCAGACGTACCAGTATTATTTAGTACTGATACCATGGCTGTTTCCTCACCCATCTCATGCGAACACCGGCATCGGTCCTCATCTTGATGGAAGCAGCCTCTGCTGCCCGAACAGTTTCCTTCACCGACTGCATCAAATTCTGGGCGTTGCCTACAAGCATCTCTGTTGCTTCACGGTCTTCTTCGGTGCCTACAAAAATACAAATGGATTAGCATACAAATTGAGCATACCTTCCTCATAGCAGGTGTAATATTACAAGGAAAAAATATCTCGGCAAAAAGGGTCAAAACACACACGACCACTAGAGTAGGCACTATAGGACAAGCAGAAACTCAAGAATTAATAATACTGATTTTAAACATGCAACTTAAATATTTTAAGCGTATACGTATTTGTCATCATGCGAAGCTTATTGTTACGGGGTTTCGAAGCGGATTTAAATCGGATCAAGAATATAATATCCCTTTCGAAAGCTATTAAAAAGTTTTAAAACTCACTTCGTCCAATTCGTTTGTCTACTCGAAAATTAACAAGTCAGCCAATATTCATTTTTTACAATACACGCAGCAGCATGAATGAATACAAAGAGAAACAATAAGAGAAAGTGCATTCCGCAAACGTAATATCTCGTGTAAACCAAGGTGAAAAAGTGTGAAAATGATCGTATTTCTGTGTTTTGGCAAGTGTAGTGTAGGTAGTATAGGTAAAGTATTTAACAAATATAATCACAACAACACTGTTAAAATGTGGCTATAGTGTTCATATTCATGCAAAGATTTAAGCGAATACCTCGCATTCCATAATATTATAGTCATAGAGTTCAGCAATACGTATATTCGAATATATTATTATGTACATCTTTGTGTTTTCAAAGTCAAAACAGACAAGGTCGCTGGAAAATACTGTTACAGTAGTAGTACATGTATTCTCAATTTCCAGACTGGAAAAACAACAGAGATTTTTTTTCTTTAAAAAAACGACACACTAACTAGTGGGCATGCTTATGCGTCACTGCAACGTATTATATATATTATTCGAAAAAGTTAATTTAATCTACTGGAAATCCAATGAAAAACTACGAAAGAGAGATAGTTTCTGGAAAATTGACAACAACGGTTGGGGTAATTACCGCCTAATATTTCAGCGTCAATTCGCCTCGGGATTACATCTGTCAAAAGGTCAGACAATATACCAAAAATACATTTTTACATGTATATTACAAAATCACGGTAAACAGTTTGACATGGCGGAGGACATATGGAAAATGACATATGGTTGTTATTATTATTACACATGTGTTAAGTGTCACGTGTCACTGTAAAAACCCAATTTTCCCCGAAAATACCCACAGGAAGGCAGGCAGGAGACCAACGCTCGTAGCCCGAGAGCGAGAGGTACTACTTGACCCAGAATCGCACGTCGCCCCAACTTGCAATTTACGAATATTTTGGACGGAACAAAGGGTATTTTTGCGAATGGGAAAGTGGCCGGAAAGACTTACCTTGTGCGCCGAGCATTGTCGCTTTGACAGTGGACAGAATCTTTAGTTGGGTACCGATCGTCGGAATACGCTCGCAGACCTGGAGGAGATTCTGCAAAGGAAAAATGTAATAATGCCATCAAAAATAAAGTTTTTTTTAAAAAAAAGTTAAAGCTTGGAGAATAAATAATTCGTCGCATTGCAGTTCGGGAAACCGTACTGTTCTCATTCTCTTGTCGGTGCAGTCTCTGGCGAGTTCCTTGGCAAGACGAGTGACTTCTTCGGAAGCCTCGGCGATTTCTTTGGCACATGCTATCAGGTCTTTCTTAGTTCCATCTTCGCCTCTGACTAGCTGACTCAGACGAGCCATCAGGAGAGCCATGCGTTTTGCGGCGGCTACGATTTCGTTGTCTTTACTGGACCATTGACGCACTTCTTGGTGGAGGCCGTGAGCAGCCATCTGTAACGAGCACAATATCATGCATGATGAGCATCGTTCGGTCGCTATTAAGCAGTTTACTGTGGACAGGAGAGAAGAGAAATCGAGCATGTAATATATTTTGTACCATAATTGGCTGGTTAGGCTGAGGAGTGTGCATAAACATGTCGTCCTCGTCGTCTGTCTCTGGGGGAGGGGGTGGACGTGGTGGAGCAACTTCTCCGCTTGGAGGGGGTGGTCGTTGTGGAGGTTGTTCTGCAATTAATGAATTGCAAGTGTATATTTAGACTTTTAGACTATGACGCTTTTTAAAGAAATTGGACTATGGGACATTACATACCTGAGAGGTAAAGTCGACTCATGTCTGGAGGTGGAGGGATTTCTGGAGCTCCCTGATAAGGAGACACTGTGACAGCCTTTCTTACACCAGATACTGCGGCCAGGAGCTGGAAACAATCAAAGCACAATGGTAACAAAACAACAAAGTACAAAACGGCTCCAAAACGATTAAGCATTGAAACATTAATTCATTAAATTGTAATCTCTAACGTCATGATTTTGTTCACGCCATTTAGAGGCAGCCGCATGATCCCCTATGTTAATAGCGACACCCTTGGCTGCTTGGACCATTGGAGGCACAGCTGTGGAAGAGTTATTTTTAAATCAAATCAGTTCATTAAGTAATGAATATAAGTAGTGAATGAAATCGCACTGTATTGAAGATGATCGGCGGCACAGGACACATCCCTCACAAACTGTGGATCCTCCGAGTTGTCTGCTTCCTGTTAAAAAATAATTCGAAACGAGATTCAGTTTATGTTACAATTATATAGCTTTAATACACTGTAATAAACATTTATTTTCAAGTGTAATATTTAATATTTTCTATGTACCTGTCGCGCCACCATCAAAACTCTGTTGGCCAATCTGGCAATGGAACTTGTGTTATCCACCATTTTAGGCGGCTGCTGACCCCGAATGGCGTCTTCGCACAAAACTGTATGCTTCTTGATGGCATCTTCTGACTGCTGAATAAACTGGCTGGAATCGATAGCCTCGTCGCACAGATTCCTCACCCTCCCGATGCTGTCAGAATACTGTGCTTTCAGATTCTCAAAATGTTCGTTGGCCGCTTGGTTATCGGGATAGCACATTCGAATCCTGCCAGCGTTAATCAACTGTGGAGTTAAACTTTCCACCTGTGCAGCACCAGCCAGCAGGCTTTCCGCCAGTTTCTTGTTATCCCCACAACCCCCGGCTGCGACCATTCTGGCCGTTTTTGCCGACCTGGCGGAGAACGTTTGGAGGGCGGTGGCTTTATCCAGGAAGTTTTGCTCTCTGCCTGGAACTCCCTCTTGAACATGGACCGCTTCTGTGAATTGCTTGAGTGGGGTGACTGTGTCAACAAAGTCTTCCACTACGCGATTAATAACCGCATACTGAATCCTGTTTTTCAAGTCTCCCAGTTTGTGAACAAGTTGTCCTGCGATGGCCTGCGCAGTCGGAGAATTTCCATCTCCCCTCCGGCATAAATCTCCAAGTTGGTGGAGTAGAGAGTCCACCTCGTCACTTAAATTTAAAAGCTCTGCTTTGTGAATTCCAGGCAGTCCGTCAGCCACTTTGCGAGCTTCATCCACAATCAACGAAATAGCTCGTTGTCCAAGGCCACGGTCATCTGCACTAGGATTGGCAAGCCAGCGACGGGCTTGTTCCAACCGGCCTGTGACAGTGTGAGCTGGTTGCAGAATCCCAGATCGCTCGGCGTTCGTCACGGCCCGCAACACGATCCCATCCAGCTCCTGAAGCTTTTGTTCGATTCCACGGGCCAGGCTTTCTGCCTGGGGAGAATCCCCTTGGCCGACTTGGCGGAGCTCACAAAGCCCATCCGTCATTGAGTAGATATCTCCACACATTTTTCGAATAGGCTCCCTGTCTTGGGGTTGGCAGTGATTGGAAATTTTTATTGCTTCATCAAGTATGCCACGAACTGACTTTTCACCGACGCCACCTCGCAAGGCCCGAGGATCCTTAAATTCATTCATTATGCATTCATAATTGCACCACTAAACTAAAACGCATTTGTCTGACTTGTGATAGACAAGATAATTTCTAAGGGATTATTATATTAGCGCTACTCTCACCCTCAGCCAGTCTCTCGCAGCTTGCATTTTGCTATCAATTATAGCCAGAGCTCTTTTGAGCCCAGTCATCGTGTCCGCGTCCCACTCCTCTTCGTCATACGTCGTCAACTGGAGAACCCTGATGATTTCGTTGATCTCATCGGTCATTCGTTGTGCCAAGTAGTCCCTATTTACAGCCGCCTCATCTCCTCCCTTTCCCCCTTGCGAATGAATTTGAATGTATATCTTCATACTACAAATAAGAATTGGGGTAAGCGTCTTCACTTCCTCAAGGCATCTAATTAAAATGTCGCGATGAACTTGGTGCGTCAACTCCTTTTGACGGGCATCCACCTCCCTCGAAACTTTACTCAGACAGGGACTCAAATCCTTGACAAATCTCACCAAATCCTCCAATGTGTCAACCACCTCCGCCACAGCTAAATAGTCAAGCACCCGCTTGCACTCCCGGATAATCTTTCTCACCTCCGACTCATCGAAGCATAATAGGAGGGCCGAGGTCCCTTGCAAAATCCCTCGTGACCCTTCAATCAACTTTTTTCTCGCGGGTTGCGAAAAAGGATCCAGCTTTAGCATAGCCGAAGCCTCTTCCAATAGCTTGGAAGCGAGCTCCACGCGTTGCAACGCGGCTGGCATGTCTTGACGGAGAATAGCGTCATCTGAACTTTGGATCGTTTCACGGCCAACTTTTACTAAATTGGCGACTGCGCGACTCACCCCGAACACCGGTTTTTCCAGGTCTGGCATCGCGTTCCCATCTTCCGCCTCTTCGTGCAGGATGACAAGTCGGGAGACCTACACGGAAACAACCCATTTCAGTTTCGAAATGTAGGTATATATCACATTCGCCAACAACATTCACATTCTCCCCCTCCAATACTGGTCGTCGTGTTCCCCTCCAATGCATACGCTAAATGAGAGTGCTTAAAATAGCTTTTTTCACAATGGAAATGTATGACCTGCGCAGGCATGCATGCTCAATATATATGTGCTATGCTCATGCTCATGCTCTCCACCATGTACAAACAACATCACATCCGTCCGACATCCCAATCCCCTTTAAAACGCGTTGAAGTAAACAATCAAAAGTTGAACAACTCTCCACGTCCAAACCATGTATTACTACATTGAAGCTCGTGTTTCCAATTCCAACATACATTCTTCTAGAGACACAGACGGAGCAAAACTACTCCACAGATGAAAAATTGCTTTCCTCAGTTCCCTGTCGTGTTATCTAATTGCTATCCTTTTCCTTTCATGTGTCATCATAAATCGCTTCATAAAATTGTGTGCAATGTATGCAAGAATCCCCTGCGCCTGCCACCGTGTAGGCATCCAAAGATCATGCCAAATCTTGACTCCCTCACGTCACCACAATTATTTAAGCTAACCTTGCTTTCAAAGACATTGTGGCATCATCATCATCATCATGCTCAGTCAGTTCATCAAGATTTGCTAAACATCGAGATGAAAAGATGACTTGTCCTATTGACTATTTTGAATGATACCTACTCTCACATCAGTCAGTCAGTTACACTCAACTTGATGTACATACTTGCTTTTTAGGTATACACATCAGCCAAAAACAGCCACCCACACAGTACTAAAAACGCACGGCAACAGAGCGAGTTGAAGTATATACATTATTTTTTTCTCTGCTCGTCGTGCTATATGGGATTTTTTTGCTTAATATAATTCTGTCACTTTATGTGACACTGCCTTTTATGCTCATCCTGCGATCGAGGGGATAACCTACAAATCTAATTTTCAATGAAATTAAACGATCGTAAAAAATATTAGCCACTTGAAGTGGATGAATCTAGACATGAATCTATAGACAAACATGGAGGGAGAGATGGAAATCTTCATTAAATTTTATACTGTTGTTGGACTTACCTGTTGAGCGACAGGCTCCAAAATGCTCTCAATCGTTTTTGTATGGAACACAGGCATCTTGAATTGTAGTTAATCTCGAAAAATACTATTATTTTCAAGTGGCACAATCGGATTTATCGAATACTTTATTGCTTACTGGTGAGGTATTGTTAATGTGAAAGCTAAAAAACTGTCACCCATACAAAACTATAGTCATCATTAGTACAAATTTATATGCCCTCCCTTCTAGTTCACTTTGCTAATATAATAAAAGTCTTGTTTGCGAGTGAGCATTTTTTTTGCTGTTGTGCAATTAAAAAGACTGGGTTGAAATACTGTTGTCACACTGTTGATTACACCAATTAAACAGAAATCACAAGAATTCCTGGAGATACTAAACAGAGAGACGGTGGTGGATTAGGTGGATACAACAACTCAACAAGCGTGAGCACATCCAGCCAGAGCCTGACGAATGAAAGAAATGTGATGACGAATAGCAACCTTTAAAATGATGATGTATATACCGGAATGGAAATCAGTGCTTACTCATTTCCTATGCATATTTTCTTACATATTATTCCCACACCCACACGTACTCTCAGAAAAACCTCACGTTTACATTCGTTCGATGATTGGATTGTATTGTACATAGAACTCAAGCGACCGTGGTGTGTGGCACATGCACGAGCTCAGAATTTTTTTCGTTAAAATCCTCCACAGTTAAATCTCTCTGGCTCTCTGGAATGGAGTGAATCCAAGTGCAATATTATTATTGCAATGCTGCTGTGATGATGATGCTCAATGTTCGATCAGTCCAGCATCACATTCCTCATTCCTCTCGAGAGAAGTCAAGTGACTAGTGTTTTTCTTTTCTTCTGGGAGAAACAGGAATTACTTAACCAGGGATATTATGTGAAATATATGGCAAAACAGTATAATACACACAGTATAAAGGTGTATATAGGCACACAGATGACTAAATTTGACAATGAACACATTCAGCCTCAGCACAGGAGCAACCTCAGAAGGAAACTGAAGGCAAAACTTCCCCTTCTATGTTGTGCAAAAGAAAGAGTTTGCTTGCTTCAGGCTGAAAAAACTCATCTCGTGTGTGTACATGCATAACCAAATATAATAGTGTATGTATTTTATACAGTATAGAGGAGGAGTGGAACAGTGGAAGAAACTCACTTGGTTTGTGTCATATTATCTTGAGAGCAACAGAGAGTTTCACAGGGAGCACAAGTTCCATTTGTGCTCACACCTTTTCTACGAATCCTTAGTATTCGTATCCTCTGGTATTCATATCCATATTTTGTATTGTGTGTGTCTATATAGACGTTTGCAACTTGGGTGAGCATGATTAGGGGAGACTGGCATCACACAGAAGGGGAAGAGGATGAGGATGAGGATTGATGTTACATAAAACAAGTTACTTTTCATAAGACCAAAAATGCAAAACAGTTCAGGGCTATGGAATTTATGCAAATACGACTTTTCTCGTTTATGGTAGCATTTTTTATTTATTTCTCTGTTTGTACTTGATCACTGCAAAGCACTATATTCCCATTTGAAATGAATCAAACGATCATTGTGTATACAATATAATACAAATATTGTTTATCCCTTACAATCCGACCGGAGACAAATGGCGTTCGACATCTCTGCCTATTCAGGCTACGCACTCCTATATACATACTACTACATTAAAATTTATTATGATCACTGATCACATCACTTCATGGGACAAGAACGAAGCGGATGCTTTGTGCGCATTCATCTTCACGTATACAACATTCATTCCGATTACATAGTCATGGTCTTGCATGGAGTAAATATTACAACAAGAAAGCGATAATGCGATTTTACACATCATCATCATCACATTCATTCCCAATCATGATTGATCCTTAGAAAGTACAAGTTTTTTCATTTCCTACAGCACTAGCTAGAAATTGTGACAATGTTTATCCCAAAGTGGAAATGTTTATGTAGCTATGAAAAACTAGCGGATATTTTCTTTTCGCAAACCCTTTAGGCGGTTATCATGTTTTTATCACAAACTACGATGCATATTGTAATATTTTTTCGCTTTAATTTTCTTCACAAAAAGGGGACGAGATTCCATGCAGAGCAAAAGGAATCGCGAAAAGCAGTCTGTTTGGAGGCTATCTCTTTGGTTTCATTTTGGAAAGTGTAGGTCCTCCTTCTTTCAATTAACTTTCCAATCAGTCTACAGCTTTGAAAGCTTAGTTTTCAAATGCAATAGATAACAACAATACTGGCCACGGAAAAAAATAAAGATTTGTTGTACAAATGGAATGCTTAACGTAAAAAATCTCGGTCAACATCTGTGGCATACATAATACACGCCATTGCACGTGAAGCGCACTAATCAACAATTTTGTTTGTTATATATTAATGTGATGATAAAATGACACCTGACGCAATATTACAATGCACCAGTTTTACATGATATTACATAAGTGTGTAGGCCATACAATGTAAAATTTGTGAGTTGGTTCATAAACGTTAGTGGCAAAACTAGTCTTTGATGGCAATCAATTTATTTGCAATGTCAAACGAATTGCCATCTGGTCTAACAGAAAACACATGACCTGACATGATTTCCCGCACACGTAGAAAACCAAATTCGTCAACACCGGTTATTCTACATTCGGCAAAGTTCCCTCCCGAAACTTCCACGTTCACTACACTCTCGTCGGAGTCTATGGACCCGTGAATCCAGTTGTCCGTGTAAAGCGAGATTATCTTGTCAATTGAGTTGGTCTCCATGAGTTCGAGTAAAGTCTCGAATTCGGATAAGACTCTTGCTATCACCTTCTCGATGGGGAGGATCGGCTTGTCTTTCTTTCCCTTTGAGTATGCTCCAGCGGTGGTGGAACCTGTGGCAGTGGAGGTGCTAGGGTTAAGGTTCTCTTGTAAAATGGAATTCAATGATACAGTGGGATACGCGTTGGATACGTTTATACCAATCCCAACGTTAACTGTGACCTTTCTGTCTACGAGTTGGGATTCTACGAGAATGCCACCAATTTTAGTGTCGTTGATGTATATATCGTTTGGCCACTTGACGCGGAGGCCGAGTTCCTTCAAATGGAATAGAAGAATGTTTGTTATGATGAGCGGTCAAAATCCCTACATTTGAATCTATAGAATGGTAAGTGTAACTGTCTGTGTAACTTACTTTATGATTTGGAATTGACAAAATCACTGCAAGGCCTGCTAATAGTTGAAGTAAAGAGATTCGACGACCCATTGCGGAATCAAGATCGATTAAAAGCTGAATGGAGAAACAAGCACATCCTTCAGGGCTCAGCCATATGTTCTTACCACGACCCCTTCCCGACGTCTGTCTTCCTCCAATGACAACCAAACCGTGTCTTAGAAAGTGACCACTGATCACATTCATTGTTGAGGTTATCACATCTGTATAAATAACTAGGCGGCCCAGCTCTTTCGTTGTTAAGTTCTGAAACAACAGGAAAAAGAACATTATAAAGCATTCTTTCCACTAACGCTAAGATCATTTATGGCTATAGTCGA
Source organism: Dicranocentrus wangi (assembly GCA_036850665.1). NCBI lineage: Eukaryota > Metazoa > Arthropoda > Collembola > Entomobryomorpha > Entomobryidae > Dicranocentrus > Dicranocentrus wangi. Next base: position 26,739 of record JAANSN010000028.1, on the reverse strand, counting down.
CAATGCTGCCATTACATCATAATATTCAACGGTAGAAAAGTTTTGCGGACATTCCAAAATCCGGATTGGAAACCTAAGGTGACTTGGAAGAGAGCCTTTTTCTCCCCGCGGTATAAATTCCACTGTTAGGTCCGCTTGTTGCACAGTGGATGGATTAGAAGTAAGAAAGTCAACAACTTTCTGCAATGAAAACAGTATTTTAAATCTACAATTTGGTTAAAGATTCATATAAGAGCAATTCAGCGGCGGATTATCTGATTTACCTTGTGATCCCCAAGTAAGTAACCTATTGTATATTCTGGTGCCTTAATTTGCGTACAGTCAATTCCCAAATTTTGACTGAGGAGGAGTGAGAGAAGAGCAAGGGAATCATCCTCGTCGACACATTTCTCAAAGTGAATCTATCGCAAAAATACAAAAATTGATTATTCCGAAATTCAATATTATTGTACGTCAACCATGCAACCACTTTTTTTGTCATTTTGAACCTGAGATAAAACTGCTTTTCCTCCAAGTGCCCCTCCATCCAGCTGCACGATACACGTTTGATTAGTATCTTTGATCCTCCCATAAGCTGACACAGTCATAGGACGAGAATAACCTTCGGAATCGCTTGTCTCCAAAACACGTTGGAACCCAGGGGGTGGAAGGTTATCCCCAGCAGCACCCCATAAGCGGTCGGATATTGTCAGAGCATGGGTAACCTTATGAGCAGGGCCATATTGGATAATTTTCTTTGCCAAATTAGAGGAGTCAGACGAGGAGGATGTGGACGTCGACTCTGGTCCAAATGGGGCACTTTCGCAACACCACGATAATAGCCTTCCGCCATCTCCCAAGAATTGTAAGAGGAAGGAGACTCCAGCTTTATCGGGAATTGTACCGGCTACCACCAACAAAGCGGTTTGCTCTGACCACCCTCCCACGTTCAATTGGTCCCAACGAATATCATAAATGGCGTAGCGGTCATTGGCAAGCATGGCCTTCAGCACTACCCCGATTTCAGCCCGCCTTGACTCATTTTCGCATAGTATCAAAATATTGGGAGGTTTCCCAATTCGTTTGGGACTCTTTTTCATATTTCTCCGTGGGGACTCCAAAGTCGACGACATGCCTCCAGACGAGCCTAAAGACTTATCTGTGTTTGTCATTGGACTCAACAAACGGTTTGGAGTTCCAGTCCCACTGGACGATGTACTTTTGGATCTGGACAATGAATCAACTGATTTTGTAAGAGCTACTGAAGTGCGAAGTGTTGATGGTGGTAGCGACTTCCCTTCAGATTCAGTGTTTCGTCGGGCTGGAGGTTCCTCTTCATCTAAAGACAGGGATTTAGTGTTGGCGAGAAGCGAAGCAAGGCTGCCTGATTTGTGTGGAAGACTTCCTAAACTCCCTGGACAAAAGCTACGGCGTCGAGGGCCTAGATTAATTGGTGTTTTCTGCAACAAAAAGACACAATCCATCAATACATGCAGTCTTCTTAGCAGTAAACAAAGGCAAAGGTTTTTCGGGGATCAGGCGTAGGTAGTACAGTACAAATAACAAACCATGTAAAGCTAAATAAAATATATACCCTTCAACAACTAACTCACCTCCGTAAAATTAATAGCAGCGACAGACCTCTTCCTAGGAGATCGCTCGTACCAGTTGGGCAGCTTTGTGACAGTTAAATCCAGTTCGGAGCCCTCCAAAGCTTCCTCGTCAATCGTGGTTATGTCATGTTTAGAAATATCTTGTGAATCCGACACTGACACAAATGTTTTTGGGGTCCCTGTCACACTGGCTGCAGCACTGTTGTCACTGGTGCAGCTCCTCGACTCGTACAAACCAGCTGATAATCTGCGCAAGTCAGCAGGGGTGAGTGAACCCTTGCCGGCAAGTTCCCCTCTGGAAATTAGTGTTCCGATTGTCCCTTCGATGTTGATTGCTGCAGAGGAAAGCCAATGCACATGCACTTATCACACACATTTTCTCATAATACATTTGTCAACTGTGCATATATATATATGGACATTTTTACTCGTTAGTCGGTAAACTCGCCATCCACCTTCCAAAACTATTTGGCCCAAACGGAATATGTGCATCAGCTCAATTAACTGATTCCACTCGGACAACAGGATAAGGGCAAGATCCGCAGGGCCACATTTCCAAGCCACAATCCGTCCAAATTGGGTGAACTGGTAAAAGTTAAAACCAAAAAAATGAGAAATGTAATTGCTGCTCAAATGCACAACACTGCATTGCTGTCATGTGTTTCATGTGTTTCGCTTGGACTTGGTCGCACTCCACACACCAGCCACACGGCAGAGCACATGTACAAATACAAATGTACAAAAGGTAGTTCTAGTAGTTCAATCAATTCAACATATTTTGTTCAATGCACACATTGCACACTTGCTGACACGTTTTCACAGAGCTCTCACAATAATATTCACTTCTCGCCGTTCAGTTCATGTGGCGCAACTGTGAGTTGTTGTAAACTGTGTGTGCAAAAAAAAATCATGTATTTTTTTCGTTTTTACCTTTCTGTAGTACACTCGACTCGTTAGTCCAGGCTCAGCTTCGAATAAAATGAAGAACTTGCGTGTATCCACTTGGCTGCTGATTTCCGCTTCAGAATCAACGAAAGCAGTCCAATCGTGAAGTTCGACGATTTGCTGGGGATACATGATTTTCTTTAAGTATTAATGTTATGGAATAACAATGCTTTAAATGGAATACAATGTTTAATTTGTGTGTTTACCTGAGGCATGAGGACAATCGCTCTAGCCCTATCCTCTTCCCATAATAACCTCCTCAACTTAATTGAGTTGTGGTTATAGCAAAGGTCAGAAATCTGGCGTATACTCCCACTTCCACTCCGACTACTTTTGGATAACACTGCTAAATGAATCTCGCCATCGTATTGGACGCCACCACTGCTTCCCGGTTCTTTCCTTGGTGTGGAGTAATTACTCCCCCCAGAGACGTTACTACTGCTTCTGCTCAAGTTCCTACTGGGGCTGTTGCTCTCATGGCCACCAACACTGGAATATACGCTTTCACTCCTGTTTGCCGAACTGAGTCCATACCCAGACGACGACTGGGACATCATAGATTGTTCGAGTAAGTTGTCCAACGTTGGTGACACCCCTTTTCGAGGTGATGCCAAGAGAATGCGATCCCGGATAAAGACCACGGAGCCCTTTTCCTTTACCAGACATTCTTGAATCCAACCAACGATTTCGGTTCGTTGACGGGATTGCATCCACGTCAGAACCGAGTAGCACAAAGTGATCAACATTTTCCCAGACAAAATAAAGTCTTCTTTGATACAAAAAAGGGTTTCTGTAAAAAGTATAATTAATCAAGAAAAAGACACTTTTGCTTGTACTTTGACATTTCCAGTTGGAAACTAGATGGGCTCGGCAACATAAAACGGGCTGCTAAAAAACTAAGTGTAGGTTAATTTATCCTTACTTCACACAATACGCCTAAAATGATTTGATTTACATAACAGAACCCAATTAAAAATAACTCATAAAACTAGGGATACTCTACCACGCTGATAACAAACCCATACTGAAATTATCGGAAACTGGAATGGAATGGGTGTACGCGAACCAAACAGCAAAATGTTTATGGAAATGCGAAGCGACAGGGAAAAGGGTAAATATCATGTGAACCCTCGAACGTAGGCATCATACACCTCATAAAGCAACCAAGTTGGAGTGGTTGGTGGAGAAGCCTCAGTTAATGCTTTCCACTCGAGCGAAAACTACGTCTACTATGAAGTGGTAGGTAGGTACTACGCAAGTATGGAGAGAAAGGCAAACCATGCTCCTCCAGGTGACTATGTGCCATTTCTGCCATTCTTCCGTCTGACCATTTACACAACTGAACCCGATGTACCACCCTGGTCTCAAATTCTTGCCGACACTTCCCGGAATGTATATTTCTACAAGCGGTTTACGAGTTACTTTTACTCATAGACCTCGTGTGAGTGAAAGCAAAAAAAAACATTTTGTTTTCCCTACCAGGGCATTTCCCCAGGGTTGTGCTCTCTTCCACCAAAAAGAGTGGGAAAGGTAGATTCAGATAAAGGCAAGAAATATTATGAGTGATATTATAGCTGACTGTTATATGCTCCGACTCTATGCATTTCGTTTCTATTTGGAGTATTGATCGGAGCAATATGGAAAACACAAATTCCTCATTTTGCCACTGCATGTTTTTGTATGAGTCTCGCGTTTACGTTTAGTCCGGTATTTCACTCCATATATATTTATGTGAGAGTTGTGTGTGGGCGAAATAATTCTCGGAGAGAAATGTTGTTAAGCAGAAGCCATGCAAAAGTGGGTTTTAGTCTGGGAACGAACAGCGCGGTTAACTCTTCTACGAGAGGATGAGAGTTGTTCAGAGAGAAAGAGAGATCGAGCGAGACTTAAAATGGAGTAAGGAATGGAGCACGATAGTTCTTGCATTCTTGGAGAAAACATACTTTCTCTATAAACCACTTCTGGAGATGACATCGTCGTGTATGCATTTTACAAAGTGATATTACCCCATATGGTTAAGGTGTGCACGAAACAAAACCCTAGTAATAAAACTTCCATTCTATGTTTAGAGTTGAGAAGAAGGGTGACCTCAGTTTGCAGTTGAAACGATTTTATGAATAGTCTATATCTTGCTCATTCTTAAGTATATCACGACCATTTTATCTGATGAGATAGGGCCTGTAATATATCCTGTAATCCTGTAATATATAGAGCAAACCGGCTGGTAAGGGTAGGAAAAATGTCAGGAAAATGCCACCGGTAAACCTGCTCATCGGAGAGTTTCGTCGTCGTTACTTATCATCCTCATTTTGATGGATTTACACATTTATGTTATAAAGCACATAAGGAAAGCACACTTTCTCAAAAACAGAATTCTCTCGGTATTTCCCCCAAATCACTCCGTTTATTTGGATGCTTTTGTGAAATGTGTCACTTCAGCTGCCACTTGAAGTTGTTTCAGAATAAATCCAAGTAGACACTGAAAATGCAGCAGCAACTTAATACATTATGGATGAATGGATGTATACGTAAATATTAGGCCCTGACATTTTCTGGCATGAGAGAATCTCGGCTCAAATGAAGTTTGTTTAGTAGTCTTATTAGAAATGGCAGTCTGTCTGGAATACGAAGCAGCAAGAGTGCGCCTCACCTGCTCAACTTTCTCTGGAGGTTTTCCACCTTCCCATTGCTCGCCGGATAAATAAGTGATGAGCAAGCTTGCATGCATACATTCATGAAATAACGTCAAAAGATTCTGAAAAGGACTGCAAAGGGATGTTTACATTTCCCATGTACCCTCAGTAATTGAAGATAAAATAAACAAAAGTTTCTCTACTGGTGGAGAAATAAGGAACCGGACCGGGAACTATATAGTATCCTGTACATAGAAACTATATGCTTGCAAAATCTGTATACCCAGTCTCTGTGTAAACTAAATACATTAGGATGGAACTGCTTTGCTTTTGTTTACGCAATAAAATTGTTTTTTTGCGTGTATTACAAACAACATGTTACGAAACGCAGATACCTACTTTGTTTGTTATAAACACATATATAGGTCCTGTAGAAGGTTGTATAGCTTTGGGGGTTTGGACATCATCGTCGTCTTTTACCGAAAAATTGTCACATTTTAATCATATATAGGAAAAGGTATTTTATGCAATATGCGTTGTCAGTTGTGCTGTTCTTTGTTACCAAGCTTATGCATTATGTAGACGTTCAGATGTCAGAATCGATGATTTTGCTACCAGTTCAACTTCGAATCTTTGTGGTACACTTCACTTGGTAAATAGAGGAACCACGCTTTGGCGAACAGGATTGAGTAATAGGATAGGAGACAATATTCGAGTATGGACAGCAACCAGCAAACTTTGTTTGATTCTTCATTTCATGCTTGTCTGTCTTTAGCGCTTACACTTTTGTGAAGTACGACTTCATGTCTTAAAGTTAAAAGTGCATTCTGAATTTTATAATGCGAATAATGTATGTATTCGTAAAAGGGTACAGTACAGGGGCCAGGGTTCCATAATTACAGTACATGCTGAATTGCTGAAATGTTTTATTTGAAAGAAAACAAAAAATCCCCTGTTGTTCTACAACTTTTGTTTACCTCAGTTTGTGTAGCATTTTGCACCTGGGATGGGACTTTTCTTTACCAAATCTGAAAGACTGCCAAATTGTACCAATTAACCATAGTCCCTTGCCAAACAACGTGGGCTTATGAAAAATACTAATCTTTACTTTATACTTGTTTACAAACCAAATGCGCACTGCATACGAAATATGCAACACCGAAGCCCACACACGAACATTTTTTTAATCTTAAAAAGGAAATATTGAAGTTGATTTTAGAACGAGGCAATCAATAAGCAAGTGGAAAGGCACTATATTACCAAGTATTTTTAAGTGGCCCACTGGTCACCGTCTCCTTTAAGAGATTGTCAAATGACGACAACTTGATCATTATTTATTTTTTCATATTAGCATTCATGACACTGCATATAATTCAATTCTACAACAACAGAATTCTTCCACAGCAGTCATGATCCGATTATTCCGACTTTCATTGTTTTTCGTTGCTTGAATAACAGACACTTCAGAAGTTCAGACACAGAGTCTAAATGGAAAAATTGTACGTAGCATTATTGTAGGATTTATGCATATGCGTGTTTATGATTAAATGTGAAACACAAAAATACGTGACCATGATTAGTTTTTCGGGTGCAAAAGTAGTTTACTAGCTGGATGACGTAAATGACTTAACCGTGACTCACTCTAAATCCCTTTTACTGACACCGTCGAGCTTTATGATATTGTCAAGTCCGTCCATCCCTCCGTCCGTTTTGATTTGTAAAATAATTGATAACTGATTGAGTCCTAGCATAATCGATAGGATGGATTGGTTTGGTTTTGGTGTATTTCCCTCAAAGTCAAAATGCGAAAACCGTGGTTTTTGTGTTATAATATTAGATCTCATATTGTTATAGAAAATTAACTTTGGCATGGTGTGGGTGTTCTTCTAATCTACAGGGTTGAGGGTTGACAGGTATGATTGTGATTTGATTGTCTTAGGATAAGCTAATTAAGACTATTCTGCATCGAGCTGGTATTCCGCTCGGTGGACTTGTTTAAGAAAATTCTTTATAAAAACAAAAAATCTTATAACCCCTACTTTTCGGAGATTGCATGTCTGCAACATTCCCAACTTGCACAGAAAGTCTGTCGAATTTCGCTTGAAACGAAATACACAATTATTGTATAAACTTTGCAACAAACCGAACCGAACCCATTCCTTCACATTTCAAGGATCCCGTTTGCATGTCACCCCATATAACAAACTCTAAGGTATACATATGCACACCAAATGTGCCCAACCAAATACATTCACATTTCTTCATTTCACACTCAAAGCCAACTCTGTTTCCTTTGTACTTTGATGATTTTCATGTGTAACACTATTCCTTTTGGCGTTCCACCTCCTCCCAGTCGGAAAATGCGAGGAATATATGGGATTACTGGGATTGCCGATGGGAAATTGTTCTCTCTCGCTAAACCTCCTGTGAGCTAGAAAAAGTACATGCAAAGGATGGACAGGGACACAGAGACGAGCTCGCAGACGGGATCTTTTAGTAAATAGTGATCACGACGATGATGACGTATCCTCAACATTCACAGAGAAGGTAGTATTATAATATAGCAAGCTAAAGCTAAATCATAGAACCATGCAGGGTCGGTCATTGAATCTTTTTTTTTCTTGCTTATATGTGCATCCATCCATACCCTCTTGTATAACTTTTAGGTGGTTCTGTGTTGTGTCAGTATATGGGTTCAACCAGGGAGTATAGGTATCTGTCTGTAATACTGACTTCGGTTTCCTTTTTTCGAATATTCATCTAACTAAATACCTATATACTACTCTACTAGTGGCGGTGTACGTACGAATGTACGTACGGTATTCGGTATTATAAGAAGTGACCAACTTCACTATTACAGGGAGTCGAAGGAAGAAGTCTGTTCTGGTCCTAACCCTGATACTAGCTGATATACATAAAATCCTTCCTTTTTTATTACTTTAACACATACACACACACCATACACCACCATACCACCACTACCGCTCACAGAATACAGACAGAGACGGAGATAAGTACAAGGTTTTAATATCTATATCTTTTCTATATAAAAAAAAAACTTCCATTCTCCCCTGCCTCTCTCTCTACTCTCCACAGTTCCACACTAGGTGTAGGTATGATTGTATGATACCTTAAAAACTGTAATATTATACATAAGAATTCTCCCATCCATCCCGAGTGTGTAGAGTGAATTGATAAAATGAAAAAAAGAGCTTTCCACACAAAATCCTTTTCCTCTGCACAAAACCCAAAACTATGATCATGTAGTATAATGTTTTCAATAGAGGAGATGCGTGTTGTGTGGCAGAGATACAGGGATGGGGATACACAAGAAGAATATGCATAAAAGTATATAAAGGATATTTTTTCTAATACGAGATGATGATGTGATGATCATCATTCTACGGTTTTTCTTGGATGAGTAGACCTTCTTCTCTCAAAAAGATTGCTCTGTGGTGTGACTGACTGTGTATATTATAACACAACAACACACACATACATAATATAATACCGAGTGAGCAGGCAGAACCAGTTGGAGTCGTCGTAAAATTGGGCATTTTTCATTTATACATTACATATTCATCAGCCCATCTCATTTTCCCGGATTCCTTAAATATTCTACTACGGAAGAAATATAACAATTAAGGAGCACTCTGACGGGATAACATCAACAACAACAAAACTGTGTTGCAATTTTCGGACTTGTGCCTGTGGACGGTTTTAAATACATAAAATATTGAAAAAATAGTTGAATCTCGGATCAGATTATTATTACACGATCATGATGATGATGATGAGTGCTACTGCGGGGAACTCAGTTTGGTTAGTGCACCAATCAACCATCTCCTATTTTCTTTAATTTTAAAGTACAAATTATTGGTCGGGAGAAGAAGGCAAAAGGGTTACATACAAACGGGACATTGTGCATCGTCGTGGGTGGTGCAACCGAATTGGCGAGGGATGCAATCTGGTTATAAAAACTGCTTCTGCTGCGCTGCTGCTAGATTAATAGAGAAAAGTCAAAAGAACAACAAAAGTTTGACAGGGGAGGGAGGGCATTGAAACACAAGTTACTAATTTAGCTATTCTTTCCATAGAAAAGGTGGCAGCCGTCAAAACGTGCGTTTACAATTTGCAAGTGTTTCGTTCGTCCGGGCGAAGCTGACTGAATTGAAAAATTGAAAAGGCAGTCAGTGAGGTGGTGCATGGTGGATATATGTATTTGACTGATTTATTTTTTCATTGTTGGTGTGAAGAAGTATTTTTAGCAGAAGTGTGGTTTCGAATTGTTCTTGTCAGTCAGCATCAGCTTATCCCCATCCCCGTAGTCGTTCGTGTATGTATGATGAAATAATTGCCGAATTAGCCAGCGAACGAAACTAGTTGAACGAAGTTAGTTGATAGTGTATAGATTAGATAGGAAATAAGAGGTCCATTGTAACTTGCAACGGCAACATTAGTAATAATAACAATTTACAATATTGGTTATTCAAGATTATTCGATTTTATTACAAGTCGTGGTCTTCATTACAAGACGCTGAATTGGCTGAATGCAGTAGAACCAGTTGTAGTAGTGGTGGTAGTAATGCATATCAGCTGTGTTACTTCCAAGTTCGAGTTGAAGCTTAACACGGTAATGATGGTAATTAACTCGGCAGATAATGTAATTTATTCTGTTCTCGAATTTTCCAGATAATTGGTGATCTTAGAGGGGAGAGAAGTGGATTTGACATTAAAAGATTTTTTCTGGTAAAACATTGAAAACGAGTGAATTCATCACCACGGAGGGTATGCGGTACCCGGGCAATGAGGAGGGCGGCACGGCAGGGTCTGCAGGAGGTACTGGGAATGGACCTGGTGGAAATAAGGAGGACAATAAGCCCAGATACTCCATTCCTGGAATTCTCCATTTTATCCAGCATGAGTGGGCGCGGTTTGAAATGGAGCGGGCTAGTTGGGAGCTGGAACGTGCTGAACTCCAAGCCAGAATTGCATTTCTACAAGGGGAAAGAAAGGGTCAAGAAAATCTAAAAAATGACCTCGTTAGGCGCATTAAAATGTTAGAATATGCCCTAAAGCAGGAAAGGTAAAGAATAATTTTTTTTGTAATTATCAATTTCGCTGAATAATTTTCAGTCTACTTTGATTTACCGTGTGAATGAAATCTACCGTGTGATTTGCAGGGCAAAATTTCACAAGTTAAAATATGGAACGGATCCCTCAAATGAACTTGGGAAACCTCCTGACTTGGAACCAGAACCTCCAGAACTGCAGGCAGCTGCAGGATCAGATGAGCCAATATCCTCGCAAGTTTCATGGAGACAGGGGCGACAACTCCTCAGGCAATACTTGCAGGAAATAGGTTATACTGACACTATTATTGACGTGAGATCCAACCGTGTACGGTCACTCCTCGGCCTAGAAGCTCCTGAACAACAGTCACAGCAAGAAAATGGTAACGCAGAAAACAAGAGACCAGCTCCGGAGCCACGCCGGGCTCCGAAGAAGGTAGTAATTCATAATTATATTTTCAATCAGCAGGGCTTACCTAACATGCACTTCACTGGTTTGTATTTGTTTGTAAGTGACAAGTGATTGTAAACAGTATCTACTTGTTTTCTTGTGTAGTCGTTGGCGGAGGCAATGATGATGGAGGCCGAATCAGCAGTTATGGCAAATTTTGATTTCTTATCTGGTGGGATGGATGTGGACGATGACGACGACATGGCAGATGATCTAGATGACGTTGATGATGATGTAAAACAGTTGAAACGAAAAAATCGGGTTAGCATGTATTGAAAATGAAGTTTCAACTTACTTTACAGCAAGTTTTTACTTGCTTTGTTTGTATGTTACAGGGTGGCATTGCAGATGAAGTTGATGCTGAAACTGAAGAAGTTTTGAATGAATTCAGTTTTCTCGGAGCGGAAGAAGCTTCGTCGGCTGATAAATCCGAAGAGTGGAGCTATTCCGGAGCTCGTGCTGATGACGTGAGCCTCGGTGAATTAGCGCAGCTAACTGTAAACAATGATGCTGATATTAATATGGATGTAAGAAACTCAGATTTTTTCAATATTTTAGTTATTATAAAATGGTTTATCATAGTAGCATTATGCAAAGCTGATTTTTTCCCAATCACCAGCACATTGGTCAATTGGTGTTTGGGAACACTGCTTTGCTATATTAACGCGAGACGTACTGCCAGAGTTTCGAAATGTATACTTTGGAATTTGCTTTTGCAACAGTTAAAAATTATTGTAATTTTAATTGTAGATTGCTCAGCTTACGATAAATGATATTTTGTGGTATGTACTATATAGTTTGCTAATCTATTATTATTATTATTATTGACAGGTAACATTGGATAAAGAAGCTTTTCGTAAAACTTGGATGGCTAAATATACGCTGAGAAGTCACTTTGACAGTGTAAGAGCCCTTGCATTTCATCCAGTTGAACCGGTTCTCATAACTGCTTCAGAAGACCATACTTTGAAGATGTGGAATTTGCAGAAGACAGTTTCAGCAAAAAAGTTGGTTGAACATTAGCTTATACAAGTGCAGCTTTCCAAAGGAGCAAATTTTTTTATTACCACATGCAGAGACAGAATGAATTTGAATTAATTTCGTTGTGACCACTTTGTCGTTTGCTCCCATACAGAAATGCATCCCTAGACGTCGAGCCATTGTACACATTCAGGCAACACACAGGGCCAGTAATGTGTTTAGTAATGAGCTCATCCGGTGAACATGTTTACTCAGGCAGTTTGGACGGGACGATCAATGCTTGGAAAGTTCCTGATTCCAACATTGACCCATATGATTCTTATGGTGAGTTCATAATACGTATGCGATGTCTAAATGTCTGTATGCATACATTGTGTTGCGCACCGCAATTGATGTGGCTTTGGTTTGTGTTTGCCACAACCGTAGTGACAGTAAATAAAGTATATTGCTGATTAAAAGATCCTATTGGTCACCTAGTTAAGCCTAAATTTTATTGCGGATGTTAGGCAATTAGTAATGAATTTATGTTTTGACTCCTGCAGACCCTTCCATATTGATCAGAACCATGACTGACCATACGGATGCAGTTCATGGGCTCAGTTTGCATAGTCAAAAGCCACACTTGCTGTCATGCTCTAGTGATGGGACTGTAAGACTGTGGGACCCTGCTTCCAAAACACCACTACTCGATACGTACTCGTCTCCAACAGGTACACACCCAGTAGCACATCAAACCAACGCAACCCTTGCTTGTCATAATGAATGTGTCGTCGGTGTGCTTAATAAGAATTATGAATGGCGAATAAGCTATATGTAGAATTCAATGGTAACCACATCACCTATTAACGCTAACAATTTTTTGTAACGTCACACAGATGGAATTCCAACAGCTGTGGATTTTGTCCGCGATGAGCCTTCCCACATAGCAGTTGCATACAACTCCCAAGTCGTTATATATGATTTGGAAAGTAAGAAGCAAATCGTTCGTTTTGAATGCGATTCAGTTGGTGCGGTGAACAGGGTCGTCTGCCATCCCACATTATCACTTACTATCACAGCTCATGAAGATCGCCATATCCGATTTTGGGATAACTCTACAGGAAAAATGCTTCATGCTATGGTTGCACATTTAGATGCTGTTACTTCACTAGCTTTGGATCCTCATGGATTATATCTACTTTCAGGAAGTATGTTATGTTTGGTCTATCAACAACAAGGTCATGTTGACATTTGGTATTATCCAGTGTTGGTCACTCGATTCATGTTTACGTTTTTTTTCTAATTTCAGGTCATGATTGTAGTGTTCGAGTATGGAATGTTGAATCTAAACAATGTCTTCAAGAAATGACAGCTCATCGTAAGAAATTTGATGAAGCTATTCACGACGTAGCATTTCACCCTTCCAAACCTTTCATTGCATCTGCTGGTGCCGACGGCCTAGCTAAAGTTTATGTGTAGAGAAAAGCAAATCTTTTTAACAAGAAAAATTATGGAGGTAAACTAGGCGTCTTTTAATTGAGGACAAAATACAGATACATGTAATAATTATTGCTATAAACAAACATAGGCGAAGAAAGTATGTGTACACTGCTGATTCAAGGAAAGAGTATCAAACTTATATTATGAGTAATAAATGTTGTACCCGCAATTTAGTTAACTTGTCTACTTTAACTGTATTCTTGAGTAAAAAGTAAACTCTAGCTTATAATAGATATTTGGTTAACTAATATTGTAATCATAATTCTTATATTATATGCAATTTGCAACGTGTATTTTAATTTTGATTGAGGACTCTAGAAATGCAATTTCAAAGTACAGCAAAATATTGAGTACATAATATTAACGCGTACATACATATACGACTCTGTAAAGATTACCTACTTAATCACAACGTATATTTAAACCTCGTGAAGCAAGCAGGTTTCAATCCAACACAGGCTGAAGATTAAAAAAAAACTCGACGAAGTATAAAGGGTATAAATATCTATGATTGTTCTACCTATTACGTATGATATATATATTATTATCCAGTTAAACTATTGCATGCATGAAACTAATACTATCCCATTTAAGTAGGCATATATAATTATACCTAGATTGATAGACATACTTTTAAAGATACTGTCTGCTAATAACGAAGAATGCTAAAAATGTAATAGTTTTGAATGGAATGCATAACAATAATGCTAATTTAATTTTAATGGAACTACTATATATATACATTGCGTGTATACCCCTTTACTGTAAGTTAAATAAAACGAGTAATAATATGAACAAAGAAGTTCCAGGAGGTGTCGTTAGAATGAATAGGTGAACTACTCTGCGAGGTAGGTTTATGCAATGCAAGAATATACATTTATATATCCTTGGGTTTAGCTATGTTTGCAACAACGCGTTTGTTGATTCTAATGAGTATTGACTATTGAGTATCTAAACTATTCAATGTCCATCGGCATTCATAATAATAATCGTCAACCTAAACTTACTTTCGTTAGAGAGTTCCGGCCTCCCTTCAAAATTACTCTGAAAGACATTTCAATTTCAACACAGAACGAACGAAGATCACATCTGGCATATTTTTGCGTAACACTAATGAAATAATACTGGCATTATTCCCAGGGTCCATGTTCACCGATGAACTTTTTGCACACTGCGTGGTGGTTACATGGTTGTTTCTCTTCATGATGTGATGATCATGCAGGCTAGGCATTAGGTTAGGATGAAATGACCACATTGACCACAGCACAGGTGCAGGTACGCAACATTGTATGCAGAGAAAGAGGAATTAATGCATGCCATTATCATTGCTTTTTAAAACAAGCTGTATTATGCATGCATTAGAATAGAAGGAAGGAACAAGAAGAAGACGCAGGTATATAAAACCTTGCTTGTCCGTCGCCGGTTCGGTGCATTGTCCCGCATCAGCCCAATAGTTCATATAGGTATGGTATATCATCTACCGAGCGATATACCTAAAACTTTAACGAAATAGGAAAATGTTATATACATACATATATACAAACACATCCCATCCACCATGCACCACCTTTAATAATATGGCACACAGGACAGGCAGATATGAGGCTATAATAATAAAACCGAGATTTGTACTGCCCCACACACACACCACATTTTTGTTGTGCTTTTTATACGCGTTTTGTTCTCACTCAATAGTTCTCATTCACTTGAGTCAGACAAGCAAGCAAACCTCTGAATGATGTTGCAGATGAAGATGTGCAATACATACGGATACGGACAAAATGAAGGATACATAAGTAAAACACCTAAAAGGAAGGAATGAAGGATTGCGTTGCGATTGCATGAAGGCGAGGAGAAGAGGGGAGAAAAAATGCTGAAAACCACTGTTTTTACGTACGTACGTGTGTGTTGTGTTGTACATGTACTTTGTATCTACGGACGGACGGACGGATGATAAATACCTACACTCACTAGACAGATAGATGGATAGATATTTTAGATATATCTCTCTCGCTCGCGAGGAAAACTAGGCACATTAAAATTTTCGGTGAACATATGACTTTTTAAATAATAAAAAAAAGATCATCATCATAACGCATCTCTTCGATTGTCAATAATTGTCCATGAGAAACGGGATGTGATTTTGAGAAAACGTGCAATGTTAAGCATTATTTGGAGATGAGGTGGTGATTTTTGCTGCGTTGGACAGGTGACTCAGGTGAGTGAGTTGAGTAGTCCTTTAAGTGATGTGATGAGTGGAGAAGAACTTGCTTGTCAAAAATAAGTGTACCTTGAGAATGATTGTGATAAAGGTGGCTAGTTTTTCTGTGTCATCGTGGTCGTGGGAAAAATTGTCGTTGTGATTGCACCGTGCTTGGCAATTGGGCATCTCAAGAAATATGTGAAGATTCGAAAGTGGCTGGGGATAAACAAGTAATTTCGAATTTGTGACTTGGATGAAACAATGGAGAACAAACCGTTGATCACATGTAAGACAAGTTTTACACGTGGACTGAATAAATTTAACTCCCCTCTAGATCACCAACCAACTATCATTCATGTGTTATTGTAATTTGCAGATTCCGGGGATTTGCCAGTGTTCCAGAGTGTCGTTCCTTCCCTCCAAAAGGGGATCGGTTCGGAAGCAGTGGAGTGGAAGAGGGCGTATGGGAGAACGACAAAACATGTTCATCTTCATCCTAGATTCCTACCTTTTAATCCGGATGAGATGTGTAGCAGTGCTCCGAGCGCGGAGCCCACCAGTATCTCTGCGACGGAGCAAATAACTTTAACTACTCTGTTAGACCAGCCGATGCTTCACACTTATTGGACGGATTGTGTTGTAAGAGCTAGCTGCTATTAACTATTCGAATGTTGCGTGTCAAGCAAATATTTGCTAATTACTAATTATTATTATGTATTCGTTTTATGTGTAGGATGTGGAAGTCTATAGATCTACAACGAAAGATGCAATTCAAAGCTGGCTCAATTCCGTCAAGTCGTGTAACGTTAGGGAGTGGTTGATTATTTTAGTAGAAACTCCGGACAATAAGAAGACCAATAAACTTCTGCCTCGCAGCTCAGTCTTAGACAAAATTAAAAATGACTTTGCTCAGAAGCAAACTGAACGTTGTATATGCTTGTCCGATCCACAAAAATTGGATTCTAAATCAGCAGAATCGTTACATGCCATGCTACATCGGTTACGACAGTTATTGTTATCTTCGTATTCTAAAACCTTAACTAAATTTGAAGAAAATATGAGGGCTCAACGGGAGAAGAGGAACGAAGCTGGCTGGAACTTTTGTCATTACTTTTTACTTCAGGTTTTTGCAAATTCTTCATTTGTATACCTACTTATTCGCTCTCTTCTGGTTTGTAAACTAATACACATTCGTTGTTTACATTTAAAGGAGGAACTTGCGTTTGTACTAGAAATGTTAGGCGTTTATGATGAAGCATTGGTGCAGTATGATGAACTAGATGCTTTATTTACACAGTTTGTGCTCAACTCACATTTAACAGGTGACTTGATTAAGTTTAAGTATTATTAATCAATTTGATTTTGGTTGGTGGTGGAAGCATTCGTAGCATGCATTGCATGTCAGACCAATAATATGATGTCATATGAACTTTAATCATTGTTTTTTTATACTTTCATTCAGATACGCCACAGTGGCTTTTATCATTCCAACGATACGGAGATAGGTGGCCTGCTCTTAGTCTATCAACTAACCTCACATGTTTATCAGAACTTAGGGAAACTATTCGAAATTCCAGTGTGTCATTACTCAACTTTAGAAATTACTTGTTTGCGCGTCAAGCCCTACTCCTCTTGAAACAACGTCGTCTAAATGAACTAGCCCAGAGATCCCTTGGATTTTTGCATAATTGTATTAATGAATTGGCCATTTTGGATGTGGCGTTTAGTGAGGACGGGGCTGTGAGTTGTTGGGTGTTTGTGTCGTGTTTGGAGATTTTATCTACAATATGCGGACACGGACAAGCTACATCACCACCTTCGTCACAACAAAATAATATTATCAATAATAGCTTAGAATCTCAGGATAGTAAGACGCAGAGTCAAACTAAACAAAATCAGCATAGTCAACATCATGCCTATGTTTTTATGACTGCGTCGGATTTCTCCGTACATACAGCACATTTGTGGGATTACGCCAGAGAAAAGGTTGGTATAATGTAAAACTCGATGGAAATAGTCTCTCTATAATTCTATAACACTACAACATTTTCAGCTTTATGAACTGGGAAAATTGTGCGGCCTATTGCCAAAGAGTCAACCAAAAAGTGATCATCTTCATAAAGTCATCAGCCTTGCCGCAGGTCTTGTTTGCTTTGACGACTCAACCCATGGAAAATCCAATGGAAATGGAGTAAGCGGCGGCGATAATTCAAAAGACGCTTCAGACGATAACCAAACAGAGACACCAGTTGAAAAGCTTAAAAATGCTCTATCTTCAAAACCTCTGTTTCAACAATATTACTTGGTAAAGTTTGAACTTTTATCTCATTAGATTTCAAACATGTCTCACTCTGTCGGTATTACCTAATCGTAATTGCTTTGATTACAGGAATTGTGTGAGTTGGCAATGGGTACATATAAGCATATTGGTAGACTACGCTCTGCACGAAAAGTCGGCCTTAGTCTCTCCTCTTACTATATGGAAGCGGAAGAATATAATAAGGCAGTGGGCTTCCTTACTGATGCTTTGAAAACATTTACCAATGACCGCTGGACAGTCCTTGTCATTGATGTTTTGCTCAAACTAGCCGAATGCTACCACGCTGTTGGAGATAATGAAAGGTTTTCCTCACTTTTTTTGGAACTTTTGTTATTACTGCTTGTAATATTGGGAACACGGTTGCGTTGCACCAATAGTAAGGGTTAAAGCTCAAAATTGTAAATGGAATTTTTAGATACATCAGGACATGCGCACAAATCGCTTGTTCTCAGCAACTTGACGTTAGTAGACGAAATCATTTTTTCGATGAGATGATGACTTGCCTTACTGAGATTGAAGGAAACGGTAAGCACTAACAGCAGAAATCTCAACTTTGGTTTATTTTCATGAAGTTAATTATGTATTTCTCAATGTATTACAGACCGCTTTGTAATATCTCCTACGGAAGAAACTTTCATAATAAACTCTGTAAAAATTGACACGCCCGGTAAAATCCACCTAGAAAGTTGTAACGTTCGAGTGACCGTAGATCTGAACTCCAATCTTCCTCGACCAGTTCTTAGTAATATCGTACAAGCTGCCATCCTGCCATATGATCATCATCTGCACGGCGGTACCACTCCAGGTGCAAGCTTTCCTGGCAGTGTTCCCGGTCCAGGAAATAAAGGGAAAATGCAAGGACATCAAAATAAACATGCAAATAAGAAAGTACAACTGTCTCAAGGTGGTGACGGCGGCAAAGGAGTTGGTCGACAGATAAATTTGGCCACTAACATTGAAATCGATTCCACTTCGGGCGGAAGACAAAGTCCTTCAGTTGCTGCTAATAACGTGGATGGAAAGGAGAAACTCTCGCGAAAAGAGAGTGCCTCCCTTGCTCCAGTACTAACGTGCGAAGATGAGGATAATTTGTCTGTGGGTGAGGTAAACCCATCTGACCTCCGTCTGAATTTGATTCAACAGCTGGAAACAAAGCAGGATAAATCTGTTCAAATGGGTCGCCTAATGTGCCATAATATGCATCAGGCCCTTCGGTAGGAATCTTCTCTGTTTTACGATTTAAAGATTCCGGCTAGTAGTACAATGACACTTATATGGCTAATGTATAAAATTTATAACTATTATGCAGAAGGAAGGATAGCCAGGTTAAATCAGAGGTGCAAGTTGTTAAGACTGATTTTAGTCAAGTGGCCAAATCAAATGATATTATCATTAATCCCGGTGCAAACACGATAGTTCTAGAGGCAAAGGTAAGCATTAGGATTCAATTTATTGTGCAGCAGGTTCAAGTGCATTTTCAAAAGGTTTTCAAACCCCGTTCTTTGCTTTAATAGATAACGTCCCCTGGAACTTACCGGCTATGCCAAGTGTCAGTAGGTGTCAAGAATTTTGAGCTTCTGTCGCCACGTATGGGTTGCAAATATCATTTTGTCGTGGAGAAGGTTAGTGGAAAATTGGAGGTGGATCCCGTAGAATCCAGTCTTATCGCTGGCATTGAGCAGATGATGTCACTTACATTGCACACGGGAAGCAATAGTATTGATCAGGTACCATCCATATTCAATCTGAAGTTGAAGTCATTGAATTTCTCAATAAGAATGACAACATTGTTGATATATGATTTACAGGGAATGATGCTACATATTCGTGCATCTTTAGACCTTCAACTTCGGCTGGACACCGGATCTGAAATGTGTTCGGAAATCTCTGTGCCGTTGCAAGCAACAGGGGCTTTCAGTACAACCCAGGCCAAGTTTTGGGTGAAGGCTGCTTTAGGTCCTCAAAAAGACAACTCAATGATTGAGCATAAGGTAAGCTTGGGAAAAGAATGGAAAAACGGTTTTTAATGTGAGGGAAGGTGATGTATGAAGTATGACTAACACTAATTATGCGGTACTCGTGAACTCGTTACTTGCAGCTGATGACTCGATGCCCATGGTCAACCGAAGAGACCAAGTTAAGCATTCTATTTGTACCTCCGTTCATGTCCTTCCACAAATTGAATACCGTCGGACAACGCAAATTTCTTCAAGTGATGCTACAAGGGCTGACGGACACTCAGTTCATTATTTCCGAGCATAAACTCGCCGCCCAACATAAAAATGCAGAAAACATTCCTTTAATACCGTTATATCCACGGTCTGAACCCATGGTTAGCGATCGCAACTTTTAGCAAGATTTACAGTTTACAATCGCATTGATACATGTAAATTAATGACTCCTACGTTTATGTATTTAGAAACTGAGAACAGGGCAGAATGTGTCGTACATGTGGGAAATTGGAGTAACCGAAGTTGAGGATGACCATCCATTACGATTCGAGTTTTCCATGAAGTTTCAATCGGGTACGCATGCTGCTGAACTTTACAAATACTACTTGTGCTTACAGAGATTCAAGGTATGCAAACGCATGTTCTCTATAATACTCAAGCAATTCAAATTACGAAACGTTTGAGACATATTAAAACTCTAAACTTGCATAATTGCAGACACAATACGAGATCAAGGCACGGGTTGAACCTCATAAAGGCAGTGAGTTCTGTAGAGTGGGAAACATGTGCTCCATGTTCGTTGACATTTCCAAGTTCGGATCTGATGCTCATTTGTCATTAATGTATGAGGTGCGAGCAGACCAACATTTGTGGGCTATATGTGGGAGGAGCACAGGTACACCTAGAACAAAATGTGTTTTAATGCGTTTATTTGAAACTCGATTGTTCCTATCCATCCATCTCCAACTCATGGTGTACTTGTCTCGTTTAAATAGGCGTGGTCCTGATGGAAGGAAATGCAGCTCAGCAAGTAGTTTTAGACGTGATGCCAATGAGCCCCGGATTTTTACCTCTTCCCGCTGTACACCTGTCCAGATACATTCCAGCCGATCAGAAAAGTATGTAGAATAACTATAGCCCTACGTAAATATTTTTCAACTAGTCAACTCCTGGTTTTTAGTGTCAAAAAATATAAATAATCTTTTGCCCATTTTAGGTGGTAGCTCTAGTGTTCCCAAACTCGAACCGTTTAACATGGGTCAGGTATTCAATCGAAGTAAAGCATCCCAGATTCACGTCCTTCCACCTCAGCAACCGACCGGGAGCACATCTGGTCTAAGTGGCGGCAGTAACAACTCCCTTCCAGTTGTAACGGATTCGCCATTTTAAGAATACGCGAGAGTGCATCGGTATATATGCCAATCTTCGCATCAATTTAATTTTGCTACTTTTTGATTTGAATGACGCTACAGCGTGATTGACGCCAAAGACTGATGACACGGGCTCTTGTTGATGGCACCGATTTATGAATTGACATTCAAAAAGTTTATTGCCAGCCCCACAAGAATCTTAAGTTAAAATGTAATGTTGCGGTAGGTAATTTAAGAATTAAAGTGAGTTTAGTTTCAGCGTAGACGCTATTTGACTTAACTATAATCTTGACGAGATTTCGCAACGTGCTATGGACAATTATGGCAGAAGTTTTTCTACATTAATCTTCTCGATCTAATCCATCCTGCGATGTATTGTTGTATCTTAAAACGCATGTAGCAAACTGTAAATGTGGCCTTTTGATGCGTATGCGTAAAAATGTAACACTGACAAGTTAGACTGGAAAAAATATATTGGAAAACGTGTAGTGCAACTAAGGATTGTGTACATCCAGTTTTTGACTTGAAACAGATTCTCATTAGAATTCAAAAATATCCAACCTTGTAGCAATTAATAGTGCTAAAAATAGCGTCAACTCAAGTAAATGCTGGTAGCTAGCTATACAATAACTACATATACTAAAGATTACATATATCAAAGCAATATTATATCCACATTTAGTAATAAATATGTTATGTAATGTAATATGTATGGTACACAGTTGTTTTGCTCCAATGAGAAACGAATATACAACCAATAGGTGCTTTTATAATGAAGGAAGAGCTACAGATTATAGTGAAGAGTTATTATACCATTATGCTACAGGAAGAAAGGAAAGTACGGATGATTTTCCTCTTTTCACTTTATTTCAATGCACACTTTTACTCGAATTCGATATGAGAAACAAAGTATTTTTAGTGATAGTTCATATTTAAGATTAGTTTATTTCGTTTTTGTGTGGGCAAAAATTCTGCCTATTGCACCACAAGTGATATAGTTTCCTTTCAATGTTTTTGTTATTTATTTAAGTTAAGGCACGTTTCATGCTTTGCAGCTTAAATGACTTTGAAGCTTACTTGTTTTCCAAGGTAAAGGGAAAAATATATTTGGAATGTAGTCCGTCAAATGGAGTTAATATAAATCTCGCAGATATGATAAACTACTTGTTACTGGAGGATGTAATGTGGCATACAGTAGCATTTTGTAGACGGATAAAGCAATAAAAGATTGTTCCGTGTTTAAAATGTAACAACGCTTTATGGAATGCACGTACAAATGCTCGTGTGTGTATTGTGACGCATTTTTTTTATTCCGACTTGTATTTCGGCTTGAGGAAGGACAAAATCCAAGTTTATTACGCATATCGGTATAGGTATATATGTATAATATTTGTGAGGGTACAGAATTGATTGGCAATATAAAACATTTTGTAAGCATTTAATAGATTGACTTGGACACTTACATGCTGCATGAGTAAGGTCAAGGAGAAAGGCGTGTTCGTAATCCCAATTTAATGACAGAGAAGTTTCGAATTTTAAGTAAAAGAGATAGATATCCAATAAGCAAGTTTGTCTTTGGCCGTTGGTGAACAAATTTTTCGTTAACACAAACTCCAGATGATGTGTTAGTCTAAAAGTTTAAAAGCTTTAGAAAACCGAACCCCATGGATTACTACGTCGATTACGGTCTATTAATCTGAAGACCTGAGGAGAGATATACCCAAAAACATAGAACACACACCTACATATTCACTAAATAACAAACATCAGTAACAAAAACAAGTGGAAGAAGCGTGCACAGATTTTGCCTTCTGTGCGAATGACTTGTATGAACACAAAAACAGCAATAACTGACTATGTAAATATATAGTTTAGGCCCAGAAAATAAGATCGAATATCGCCAAGTGAATATTGAAGAAGGATGAGTTTGAGTTTAGGAAAGCAGAGTTAAAAGAAAGAAGTAGCGGAAAATGTGTTTATCCGTGATGTCCGTGGTGGCCTCCAACGTGATGACGCACACCCCACTTGAAGTTGGCATAATGATCCGTCTTAGCGTAGGTGTAGACAGGTCCCAAATAGTGATAACCATGGCCATGATGACCGTGATCGTCACCTCGCCGAATTCTCACCAGAACTGGAACAACTTTATTGGAATACCACATTCATCTCAATTAGCCCCTTGTTGCGACATTTCTCTTACATTAGCAAAAAGATGTCCGTTCGTTCGTCAGAAGGAAGTCAATGAAATTCGTGAAATAACCATTGGATTTCAAATCGTAGATTTTATTACTTTTTTCAGCGTTTTTAACCATTTTTCTACAAAAATAGAAGCAATACAAGTGTAACACTAGTACTACAAGGCAACAATAGGTAGAAGTAAAGCAACAATACTTATTTTCTCCAAAAATCTACTCCACATAACATCAACAATACAACTTAGGTAATACATAACAGTTTAGGTAGGAAGGAGGTTGTCTCTAAGCTCATAAGGCTTTTGATCCAATAGATAACTTAGCAAGTCTAGGTTCTAGTCAGCATACAACCGGTGGTCGAACGAAATACGTATTTCCAAGGTAGAATACAAAAAGAAGTAAATAAACCAGGTTTCTAGTCTACAAGCAACTTAACCCTTCCATCCCCATCCGTAAACCTTGTGTCGTACTCCCCACTGGAAGTTGGCCCAAGGGTCGGTCCTCACGTAAGTGAAGACAGGTCCGACAGGGGGGTACCATCCCCATCCCTTGCTGTGGTGGCCACTAGCAGCGTAGCCAATACTGTCACGACGAATTCTCCTCAAGGACTCAGCCTCCTCTGCTGTGTACAAATCTTAAGGCATACGCAAGGCACAATTAGCTGAAGCGTTTCAACACTTTTCCCTTTGTTTGCTACGTCAGGCGTAACAAAAATCGAACTACACTATGTTTTATGGCATCTACTATCACTACTATTTCTACTCTCACTTTAAGAGCCTACCAAGCGGAAAAACAAATTTTTTTAACAAAAAAATTTATCATCTCTACTTTTTAGTACTACTATTACTATCTAGTAAATTCATAATTACAAACTTTCATAAAAATGCATATTAAGGTACAAAAATTCCTGAATTACAAATTTCACTTTGAATTTTTTCAAAAAGAAAGGCTATAAAGTCGTCCTGTTGCCTTTTCAGTCATTGACAAAGAAATATTTTATAAATTTTATCGTTTTAACTTGTGGCTCGGACTCCTTACCATCTACGGAGGTTTCCTGTTGGTCCGCCGCAGGTTCCAACTCCTCGTCGTAGACGGAAGGAGCGGCAGTGACTAGAAGGACACAAGCTACGAGGAGAACAGCCAAAGCTGCCCATTTCATCTGAAAGAAAAACGATAAAAATGTCCACTTTGTACTAAAAGATTCCAATGGTTGATGGCGTTATGTTTTTTTACAAAAGTTAAGTGAATCTCTTACCCAAAAAGATGCCATGTTTATCCTGAACAGATAAAGCCTTATCTAGAAAATCTGAAGGGGGTAAACCTTCAGTTTGTCAAAACTATATATATGATTCTGATGAGGAGCACACGCACACTTGAACTTGAGTTTTCCCTTGAAAACCCTCAACTTGAATGACTCTGGTGATCACTCTGTTCACCACTTTTATACATTCCAAACTTTCTTCCTAAATCCTCCTAATTATAAAAGGGTAATGCATGCACGTAACGTTTACTCAGGTAAGTGGCCAAGCAAAATCTCACTTTTTCCCTCAAGTCAAGTGACTGAACAAGCCGATTTCCAAAATTATCTTGAAAATGAATCTCTGTGTGCCATGAAATTTGAGAGTTTTTTCATTAAGTAAAGAGCAATACCAATATGTGTAAATCATCGCACACTCAGTGAGCACGGGATAAAAAACGCTTCTTCACTTCTTCACTTCTTCTTGTTTATGCGTATTCAATAAAAAAAACAGTTTATGTGTACATTTGGGATAGTAGAGTGCATGTTGCGGTTTGTTTTCTCTGCATTGGATTTTTAAATTTATTTTTTGCTTAAATCTAGTTTAAACTTTAGAGATTGTTATCTAGAGCTTTACCTATGTATTTATGTTGGGAAGATTTTTAAAATAAAATAGCCAAAGATATCTTGTTTAATTTCATGCAAACTTGCAAATAAGCCAAATGTGTTACAAGATTCAAGATTACAGTTACAGTGTGTTATTTTGTGTGTGTAGTATGTAGGTGTAGTAGTAGGTATACACCATGTTTTGAAGATGAATGATGAGCTGGGGATGAACTCATCATGAGTGCTTGAGGAGTAGTTACTTTTAAATGCCACTTTTAAATCTATAAAAGGCATAGTTTTCACGCTTAAGTTAGCCACACATTTTTTGTAGAGGGGATATATTGGTAGGTATACATTTAATGTTGTTTTAATCTAATGATTTAACGGTATATCTAATGATTTAACGGTAAATGAGTGAATGAAAGGGGTGGACGGTTATAGTAGATAAATTTTCAAAATCTTAATCCAATTTCACTCTCTCTTTCGTTAAGCGTATAAATGTTTATCTGAGGATCGCCGCTAGCCATATAGCTTTATAATTACGGTGTGTTGGTTGTGGCTGGTACTACTATGCAGAGTAGACGCAGACTACTACACTACCCTCATACTCATCATCATAGTCATCACATCATGTATTTATCAAAGAGGGGATCGGTGATCCAAAAATATATAACCAGTAAAACATTGACTTAAATTGAGCAGAAATTTCGATATAAATGAGGAACTTGTTAACAGGAACTAGTAAAAAGAAAATAAGAACTTTATGGTTGTGAATTTGTGAGGGGATGTGATTGATCCCTTCGCGTTTCGCCAATCTGATATTCTTCATGACATCAATTTGTCTTGCAATCTAATTGTAATAAGCATGATATATCTACATTGTGTATATATGCAATTTTGAGGAAAGGTAATACATAGAATGTCGAAAAATATTATGTCACGTCATATCTTTTATTTTCCCTTTAGCGATTGCAGTTTAAAATAACCATACTATACTTATAATCTAAATATAACAGTAAAAATGTGTGTGAAACGCGAAAAAACATTTTTATCCTTATCATGTGCAAGCAAACGGTGCTATAAAAAATTGCAAAATAATATACAAAGGCAACAGACTTGAATGCATTTAGTGTACACTTATTTGTACAAAGTCGCCATCATACAACACGGGTATTTGAATATTTGAAAAGGATTCTATTCACCTACTTACATGCATGGTATGAGCAGACAGGTTTTTTTATACAAGAATTAATTAAATTACATAAAACATGAGATTTTGACTGTAAGAACGGCGATGACAAAAATAATTAAAAAAGGATGAAATGAACTACTGCTGACGGTACCTCTGCACTATTCTAGGTTGTGTGGAAGCCTGAGGTTGAACAACGAAACGGCCATTACCCCTTGAAGGGATATAGGTTGGTTGGGAGGCATACGTTTGCTGGGGGCTGGCATACTCACTGGCTTGATATTGGGGAACACCACCGGTTTGATACTGCTGTTGAGGTTGGTATTGTTGTTGTGGAATGTACTGCTGACGCGGCCCTGCCACCTTCCCTTCTGTGGGAGCTTCAGTTGGCACCGGGAACTGGAACACAAGAAAACATCACTCGCTTATTGCAAACAATTTAAGCGTTTTTAAAATGTATCTCCAGTCGAATTTTACCTTGATTTTGACATCTGTGGGCTCTCTTGTCACCTTGGCT